>AP025061.1:4579794-4590648 GCA_036186865.1 Eustoma russellianum | reverse complement strand
AAATATCTAGATGAAATTGTAGTTAGGCTCCTCTACACTCCATATTAGCACCCTTCTCTCTCTCTCTCACACACACACATATATTATAGAAACATACATACATATATGTCTCTCTATATATATGAGAATGCCTGATAGTTTCAAAAGAGCTACCAAAACATATATTCAATCAATCAATCAATCATATCCACTATATCCCAACAGCATCAAAAGCTATAGCTAGAGTATAGGGAGGGTGATCGACATGGAAAGAATAACTCTATCCTAAGGGATAGAGAATTTGTTTCCAGTAAGTCCCCCGACTCTATATATATCTGCATAACGAATGAACAATCTGTATTTCTTTGAATTCTGTTTTATTTTCTACTCGATGTTTCACTATATTCATAGCTAAAAAGACTCTTTCTATATTAGAAAAGACAAAACCAAATCGAGTTTCAAGAACATATACACAATAGATAAACTATATCTCCTTTAATCTCTACCAACTTTTGAAACTTATTAGTAATTTTATTTTTATTTTTCGATACTCTATTGAGTTAACTTAGGACGCCTTTATTTTTCTGGTAAAGTATGTCTACAACTTTTACTAATATCACAACTACAATTTATTCAAAATATTATTGGAGTTAAATAAAATGACTAGAACTTATCTAAAATGATATGGAGGTTAACATGAAATGATAGAATAACATTGGAGGCACATGCCCCTGGTGCCCCTACAGTATACCACCCCCCGTTGCAAGTATTTTCTATAAGTAAAAAAGATTATATTGTGCCCTAGTGCATAGTCCACTTGGTATTCGGGTTGGGATTTGCTCCAAGAGGTCAAAAGTTCGATTCCAGAGACGCGCACAGTATGAGTGTTCCTCTGCTACTATACAGACACTTGGTACTCGGGTTGGGATTTACACCTTGTGTGGGTCACTGCGTAAGATCTCACCCAACCTAACAGGCCGTTGGGCTCCTGATTTGCATCCTCCACACATGCTCCTTGGAGTTGGGATGTGTAATATGTCACCCAACCTAAGAGGTCGCTGATCTTACGCACCCAACCTAACAGGCCGTTGGACTCCTGATTTGCATCCTCCACACATGCTCCTTGGAGTTGGATGTGTAATATGTCACCCAACCTAAGAGGTCGCTGATCTTACGCACCCAACCTAACAGGCCGTTGGACTCCTGATTTGCATCCTCCACACATGCTCCTAGGAGTTGGGATGTGTAATATGTCACCCAACATAAGAGGTCGCTGGACTCCTGATCTGCATCCTCCACACATGTTCCTTGGGCTTGGGATGTGTAAGATCCCATCCATCCTCCACACATGCTCCTTGGGGTTGGGATGTGTAAGATCTCATCCATACTCCACACATGCTCCTTGGGGTTGGGATGTGTAAGATCTCATTCAACCTTGGGGTTGGGATGTATAAGATCTCACCCAACCTAAGAGGCCGCTGAGCTCCTGATTTGCATTACTCTACACATGTTCCTCGAGGTTGGAACGGTGGGCCTCCGGGATGAGAGATTTCAACTTTGCTCCAAGATTATGTTGTTCAACTTATAGTACTCTTTAACTTCTGATTCTCTAATGTATATGGGGTAATATATATAGTAGTACCATATTAATTTTTTTTATCGTAATTCTGCTAAACCTACGACACAACAATGAGTGAACCAAGTGTCTGCATGTGCTTATTGAATAAAAAGCTCTTTGACTGAAATTTGAGAAAAGCATCAAAATTGTTCAAATAAATGTGAAATTTCTTATAATGATATTCTCATCATGGGTCAGATAAAACACCATATGGATTATGTAAAAAGAAAATAAAAACTCGCCTATTTCATATGAGAAATGATCATTTCGTAACGTTACGCTTGTCCTATTCATTGTCCTTTCGTTTCCCCTTTGGTCTTGACGATTGACCAGAAAAGTCATATAGACTGCAAAGACCACAACTTCATGTTAATATATATTTATTTCACTATCTCAATTGGTTACATTAAATTCGTAATATACATTCTACACTTTAAGAAAATCAACGGTCTTTTAACAACTAGTAAGGTTGCTACGTTGTGACATTGAGTTCACGAGTTTGAGCCGCAGAAACAGCCTCTTGCACAAAGTGTAAAGTAAGGCTGCGAACATCAGCTCACGAAACGATCCGGTTTCTTATGAAATATACACAAACATAAGAACCTAGTGCACCGGAAACATTTTTTTTACTTCAGAGTTGCGCCAAATTTATAGTGGTGCAAAACTTTTGATTGGATGTATCATTTTATAATCATAGGTAATCGTGATGCTGAATGATGATTAAGATGTATAATGACTTAAAAGATTTTATTTGCTGGGCAGTGGGGTTCCTGGAAGGGGTGCCGAGCTGGGACCAATTTTTACTAATTTTCTATCAATCAAATACACAATTTTTTGAGACAAACAAGTAATTTATCATGAAGAATTAGAAAGGCGAATAAATATTTTAGTTTTTAATCAACATTTTTTAAATATGTATATCATTTTTATATAAACTTATATTTTAGTACGAATGAGTATATGTAAAACAAAGAATAGAGAGGGAATGCAAACAATTCTACGAAAAAATGGTAGTATTTTTTCAATTGAGAAAATGGATTCAAATTCCATCATCTTTTCTGTGTTTAAAAAAAAAAAAAAAGCAACGAATAGAGATATCTAACCTCAACTGTTACTAGGTTCCACTGATCGTGTCCTAATGCATAGTTCAGTTGATACTTGGGTTGAGATTTGCTCTAAGAGATGAGTTTGATTCCAGATACATGTAAGTGCTCCACTGCTGTTAGGCCGAATGCCTAATTTGCGAAGGACCCTTCACTGCGTAAGTCCTCACCTAACCTAGTAGGCCGCTGAGCTCCTGATTTGCATACCTTACAATGCTCTTTAAGGCTGAAACGGTAGGGACCTTTAGGGTCCAATGTAAAGAATTTTGATATTTTTAAATATAATAAACTCGTTAAATAATTAAATGCAGTTAAGTCAAATCGGAATATGATGAAAATGGCAACTTCTCAAGACAAAACAGGACAAGACATATAGCGATGACACGACGCAAAGGTTTGATAAACCAACCCGGATGAGATCTGAGGAGGTAAAGTATGAGGCAAAATATGAGGCCTCTAATTACGCGACGTCACGTGTACAAAAAGGCCCGCTATTTACTTTTTTCCTTTTTTAAAAAAAGCCTTTTTATACACGTGGTGTCGCGTGATTGGAGACCTCATATTTTGCCTCATAATTTACCTCCTCAGATCTCATCCGAAACCCAAGACCAAACTATCTTACATATCACCGTAGACTTTTCACGATTTTCCAATAGTAGAAAAAAAAAACTTTCCAAACGAAAAATCTGTTTCTAGATAATTTTTATTGTTCCCTTAATTATGTTTTACCTGTGTCTGACGAAAGTGTTACATATAACGAAAGTGTTGGCTGCTGTTACTTAAAAAATTGACGAGTTTTCATAGCCCTTTTGGCATGTGGAAAGCGGATGAGACCTGAGAAGGCCTCATATGAAACAAAATATGAGGCCTCTAATCACGCGACGTCACGTGTACAAAAGAATCTTTTTTAAAAAAAGAAAAAAAGTAAACAGCGGGCCTTTTTTATACACGTGGCGTTGCGTGATTAGAAGACTCATATTTTACCTCATACGAGGCCTCCTATGATGTCATCCGTGTGGAAAGAGATCAAAGGCCAGTTGAAAATTTTATCTTGCGCCCACTTTTAAAAAGCTCCGACGGTTCGAACCTTTTGAGGCCATTTAATTAAGAAACTCAATTATATTGTGTCTAAGTTATTTGTATTCTGCAATATTATAAACAACAATGAATGCGTACTTGATTTTCTTGAGAGAAAATTTATAAACATTATACATGAAATAGTTTTATATTTGATATATGCCAACTTCGTGGCAAAGTCTTACCGGTTAAGGTTTCTAACTTGTAGGCTTATGTCGACGACGCGATATGACTCTTCGCACTTTAGGCTTGGACTGCCTGAAAGGCAGCCTAACTTGTGGAATTCTGTCTAAGGATGAGTTATCCAATTTTGAAGACTTGGTGTCGAACTCTCGCACTGTGATATTGAGAAATCAAGTTCTTATACTGCACAATTCGAATGTGAGCATGTTCTCTCTTTTCTTTCAACTCATTTAGCACAAAGAAAAGATTTTGATCGTTATTCTGGTCAGAATAACTTTTCACTATGGCGAATATGACGCCAATCTCAACTGATATCATGGATTCAGAGCAATACACCAACGAAAATGGGGTTTCATTGGTCGAGATGGAAGGAGGTGTCATCATGATACCAACATATGATTTAGTGGCCTTAGGATATATGATTAATCATTGTTTTTCCCTTTTATTATTATTTTTAGATAAGACCAAATTCTTTCATGATTAAGAAACCAGAAATCAAGTGTTTTCAGTAAATTGAGAAAATGGAACAAATCTGTCTGGCTAAAAACTTTTCAAGATACACATTATAACGTCTAAAAATTGGCGTCTATAAACTAACAAAACTAGTTAATTCTTTGAATATCGTTACTATATTAGTAGCTTAAACGGTATGACATAAATCAATTCGTCCATTAATCAAAGAAACAATGACCAAAATTCTGGCATTGAGGTCAATTACAAGGACTTTGTTTATGATTTTGAAGACTTAATAAACAAACTATTGATTGTACCGGTGATTTTAAGCCTCTAGAAAAGATAATCAATACTATTACTTCTTCTGAAATCACCGGTACAATTAATAGTCTATAATTCGTTTACTAAGTCTTTTCCATATTGTGGTCGTGCCAATTTATTTGACTTGTTTTATAGTTCTCGATATACATAGATACATAATATATATATACATATACATATACATACATATATATATATATATATATATATACATCTACATACATATATACATACATACATACATATATGTGTGTGTGTGTATATATATATATATATATATTAATATATATATATAATAAAATTGTCGACGGGACGCAGGGTGTATTTCTAGAAGAAGAGCTGCATGCATGCAAGCAACCAAAATGTCATTGATAATTTCATCGTTATACAAACATAATCACATTCCGGTCGGGATTCTCTTACATTTACTTTTCACGCGCATAATATATATAAATTTTAATTATTTTTTCAAGCAGTTAAATATACGTAATTCATAGGCAATATATATCTCATTGGATAAGATGCGAATTTTCACGTTCAAGGGGCATAACCACCATGCCCACCACCTTCGCCACCACCAGCACCCCCACCATATCCGCCGGCATGTTCGCCACCAGCAGCGTAGCCACCTCCACCACCAGATCCACCGCCGGCACCACCACCGTATGCTCCACCATGAGTTCCTCCTTCACCACCACCGGCTCCTCCACCGCTCCCATATCCTCTACCTCCGGCTCCCCCGGCATAACCACCACCTCCACCAGCACCATGTCCACCCCCTCCGGCGTACCCTCCACCGGCATACCCACCACCGCTTCCTCCTCCTTCACCACCACCATATCCACCACCATTTGCACCGCCACCTCCACCTCCTCCTCCACCACCGCCTCCTCCTCCGCCACCACCGCCTCCATGAGACCCTCCTCCATATCCGGCCCCACCGCCTTCACCTCCACCACTTCCATATCCTCCATCATGACCGCCAGGCCCGGCATAACCACCTCCACCACCACTTCCCCCTCCAGCACCACCACCACCTGCTCCATGTTCACCTCCGTAACCCCCTCCGCTGCCACCCCCCATTCCACCACCACCACCATGGCCTTCAATTACACCGCCTCCATGAATGTAGTTGGTTTCCTCCAATGATCCGAGTAGGGATCTAGCAGCCGTGCATATGAGCACAGTGGCCAAGAATGTAAAGAAAAATGCACTTGAAAGTATTTGCTTAGCCATTTCCTATGAATTTGCTTGCTGAGAGTGTGATCGTAAAGGAAGAGGATTGAAGGGTATTTATAGCCCTTGGGAAGGGTCCTAAGCGCGTTATTGCTGGATAGGAATAGTTATCTTTTTTTTTTTAATTTAAATTTTCACTCTTTTGGTGTACTGTCACTGTCATAGAGTATCTTTTTGAACTCATAAAACCGAACATAGGTTTAGGATTTGTATATAACTGAATTATTTTTCTTGTGATTATATCATTTGCAGGTGTGTGAGTTAATGGGACGGCAGATTGAAAGACTGATTACATGACTAAGGGCAGACCTAAAAGAGGTGTCAATCTCAGACATGATACAAAATTACGGCTCGAGCCTGATACGCTCTTTGGGAGATATGTATAGCTTTGGTGAGTTTCGTGTAAAATCGGGTAAGACTTAAAAATTATCCACTCCCGTGTTCAGGTACACTAGTGGGTTATCCATTTATACCCGACATATCTAATTTTTTAAATATATTTTAAATATAAATAATAAATTATTAAAGTAAAAAATTATAGATTAAAAAAAAAGAAACTCCTAAAACTTAAAAACCTAATCCGTGATTCTCAATTTCTCATTCTCTTCCTTCTTACCCTCTCCAATTGCCCCTATTCATCATTCTCAATTTTTCCTCTCTTCACTCATTCTTCACTCTTCACACTTATCACTTCTCATTTAAGCGGCAACCGACAATCAAGCGGTCTTGGTTCCGTTCCGACAAAGTTGGTGAAGCCGAAGGACATGACGGAATTCACTCCAAACAGAAAAGGACATTGTAGAGATGGAGATGATTCGAAGTTATGATTTAACTTTTATTCTCTAAAATTTAAAATACTTTCAGTCCGAAGATCTTCCATTAACGATACACCGCCACCGTCACTGTCCTTATCCTTATGTGTGACTTTCTTGTACGCATAGTGAACTGGATCTATTCTTTTACAACCTTATGTGTATATATCTTCGTCGGCCTTCCCACACGCATGCGTTCTGGTGGGGACTTAATCAAAGTGATTGTCATGAATACAAGTAGAGCTAAATCCATGAGAATCAGGCATAAAATTGCCAATGTAAATGACCTACCGATCCAGGATAGTTTGATTTTTTTTAAGGTTCCACCATGAGCCATTCTCTAAAAAAGAATTTAGCAAGTGAAATCCCTGCCTTTTTCTATTTGATCAATTCAATTTATAGTAAATACAATAGACATTTGATGCTAATGTATTACTTAATTGAATGCTAAAGAAATAAATACAAATCCTATCATATCTATATACTTTATGTACATAATAAAACTAATCAATAAGAAATATTTGATTAGATTGGATATCTATAACCATATCCACAATCTCTATCTGACATTTTGATTGGCAGGTCGGCCCTGGTCAGCATCGGCAGCCAGCCAGCCAGCCTCAGCAGGTCAGTCTAACTCGGCAGTTTAGGTCAACCCAGCTCGGCAAGTCAAATCAGCATGCTAACACATTCTATCAATATGTTGACTGTCATTCCATGCAAATAAATGAACATGATCAAAGTATCCATATGTTGGCAAATATCCACCAGCTTAATTGTGGATTATCTGTCAATTATCAATTTTGGAGTATCAATATCGACATATTTTTTTATATTGAGATGATTTATTATTTTCAAGTGACCTTGTTCGTTCCTAAAAACCCATGTTATTATCAATCTATATGATTGAGAATAAATCTTCATTATATTGAATAAACAAAGTAAACCACTACACTAAATAGAAAGAAACCGCTATCATATATGAAAGCATACAACTATATACTAAATGGAAACAACTGTGTATGATATTTCCGTCTAAAATCTCAGCTTTGGAATGATTAGATTATATAAAGTTTTATAATCTTACGTTCTAAAAACTGACTAACAATTTGGCTCGTCAAAATAGAAAAAAAAAAATACCTAAAAAGGCGATCTCCAATATTTGAACTGTTGGTGATTGCGGAACAGCATAAAACAACCACGATTCTTAACCAGAACGCACAAACGTAATGAACAACGATCAAAGAAAACTATAAGCGAAAAAACACAATATTTTTACGCCGGGAAAACCCTCAAGGGAAAGAAAAAACCACGGCGACGGCAAGCCAAAAAATTCACTATCGACCAATTGAGTTTTCGGTTACATCAATGAGCGTTTAACCGGGGATTTTTATAAGAGAAAAAGATTAACATGATTTATGAAAATTTTCTCTCTTTTACATCGCTATCATAACATAGATAGGAGCAATCCCCAACATGTACTGCGTGGCATTATATTATACTAGAGGGGAAAATGATCCGCCGTAGAGGAGGGAGGATGAAGTCCCCACAAAGTGGTCCGAACAGAAATGCACCACCACCGACCGGAATGATCTCAGTCACTCCATAAGACCTAAGAGTGTGATTTTGCTGTCTCCCACATTTGTTCTTTTTGTTTGTTTCATTTTCTCCTCATCCTTTGACACATTGTAATGGAGGTCGCACTCACAACCCTTGACAATTTTTATTTGTTCTCATTGGTAGAATAGTTTTGAAGTTTACCCAATTCAGCTGCAGCCAATAAACCTAAAATGATAATGGTTCATTCTGGTACATGGTATCCTCAGCCTTTAAATTGACGTTCTCGGCGTACTATGCTCCTGCATTTGTGCAGGGTCTGGAAAAAGATTAGATCGCTTTACGATCTGATGTAACCAGTCTCACCCCATACTTTGCTCGGTTGGTGAAATGTATTGGTTGGGAATTTTTTTTGTCACTCAGCCTTGTTCAACCCTTGTTTTCTTGTAGGGCTGTAAACGAGCCGAACGAGCGAGCATTGCGTTGTTCAAGCTCGGTTCATTTAAGTTAGTGAACGAGCCGAGCTATTTAAACGAACATATTTAATTGTTCGATCTTGGTTCGTTTAACTCACGAACAATATTAACGAGCCGAACACCTTAAACAAACGGTGTCACTTACTGAGTTCGAACAGAAAAAGGTGTTCAAGCTCCGTTCATTAACCTTTTATCCGAGCAGAGCTCGAGCTCGAACTCGAGTCAAACGAGCCGAACAACCGAACGTCTTGGTTCATTTACAGCCCAATTTTTCTTGTAATGTGGGTTTCAATCTCTTATTGGTTAATTATTATAATATTTCGTATTTATTTTTTAATTACCACAAGTTAATGATGTGTAAAAAAGTAAGTTGACACACAACTTTAACAGAATGAATATATTTATTGGTAAATAAGCAATTTAATAATTACTTATTCATTAAAATGATATACACAAATAATTAAGAGTGGGATTATCATGTTAATAGTGATGAGTACAGCAAAACGAGGAGTCAGTCCTTATAAGTATGCTTTTTTATTGGTTAAAACATAACTAATGAGTTGTGTAGCATTTATTTATGGATGATATTGAAATTTACCATACTTAGTACATGGTCCTTCTCATTATAAGTTTATATTCTATTAACTACCCCTGTGTCCCAAAAATACTGTCATAGTTGATCAACGTAACTAATTGTTTAAATATTCACTAGGATCAAATTTTGAAAGTGTTCAGCACAATATTATGTCAAAATAATCATTAAATTATTTACGATCAAATTTCACTAAATAGTGTGTAAATATTTTGGCGATTTGAATGTAAATGACGTTTGATTAACTATGTATTTAACTAATTGGGACAATATTTGAGAGTAATAAGTAATTATTTATTTAGTGTATCTTTGGACCATTTTAGCATTTGCGCTTGTTCAGTGATGCTTTCAGAGATAAAATACCCTCTTTGCTTTTCACTAGTATTTTTGTATCTTAAATTTGGTTACTCTATAAATTTTTTGAAATTTACATTTCTGAAATGTAATTTTTTTTTTAAAAAAAAAAGATACCCTCCTTTCGTATGTATCTCACCTTCCGTGTCATTGGTTCTGGCGGAGCATTTGACTAAAACCTCCTACCACCTAAAGTGCTGGTCGGCAGTTAGGTAAAATAATGAAAGATCAGTCCAGCAGATACGACGGGTATATATATATATATATATATAATATATATTATATATATATATATATATTCACATACATACATACATATAAGTGGGGGGGGGGGGGTAGTATGAAATGAAAATCATTATTGAAGGAACGTTTTGTTTGAACTTCTATATGAGGGTGAAAGTTGGGGCGGTTGCCCGCATTTCTTGCCTTTATCCTTATTAGGTCAATTGTCTACATTATGTATAAATGTATTTTTTTGCGGTCAATCACCACACCACCTCTATCATACATTAGACGAAGCGAGAGTGCATGGTCAACACACACCTAAAGCGCCTATGTTCCGCTTGCAGCCAATACAACCACAACCTAATTTGCACGAGTCATAGCACAGAGACAGCACAAGGCCCATTGGCACTGAAGGAACAACCAACGTGCTGGACTGTCAGCCTATCAGGTCATTCCATGGGTCACTAGTACTTCCACATTATACAGCTAGCCTGAAGGAGTTCAAACATTCTTGACTTCGGCAAGGTTCGAAACCTGACGTTCCTTTCGAAACTCTCTACCTGGAACCACTGGAATATGTCCTGTGGACGGGCAATTCATATAGAATAAAAGGTAGTGATGCTCTAGTATTAATTTTTAGAGTTAATCAAATTTTTTTATCTAAATGGATTTCACCTATGGCCAAAAACATGAAAAACTTTTGAATTACATTTTTTTATCCAAAACTTTTTCATTCGTTAGAGAAAATTTCAATTTTGTATAATTAGTATTGATTTGACAGATATATTACGACCAATATCGATCGACAATTAGTGTAATAAATTAATAACATTTAAATAACAAGCTATAATTTCATAAATTTAAAATA
>AP025061.1:4518724-4575364 GCA_036186865.1 Eustoma russellianum | reverse complement strand
ACTTGGGGTGACTAGCTTGCCTCTGAGTGGGGGAGAGTCTGTAGGTAGCAGAGTTGATGGCTTTGAAGCTGCTGATGGACTTTGGAAAATTTCTTCGATTCGAAAGGATTCATAAGAAATATTTTCACACTCCTCAGACATTATCGATAGCTTTTAGTGTCGTTGTTGTGGAAATAGGATATCAAGAATCCTCATAGCATCAGCCGCCGTATAAGGCTGGGGGAGCATTTAAAGCCTGCATTCATATAAGCATGCAGTTGAAAGAAAAATAGTATACTAAAACATATCCATAGAAATAACAATGTATTTTGAGACGGAAAAACACATACAACGAACGATGCATCTGAGATTGGTTTGCTTCGAAAACTAGCAATATTGGGCATTGCCATAAAATGGCAGATTATGCAGACTGTTTTTTGGGAATGAAGGGCTGCAGATAAGCATGAAATTGGTACTTCGAAAAAGGTAATAGAAGAAAGCAGTCTGCTCCTCAAAATAAAAAATATATAAATAAAAACGAGGGGCGTTATTTATGTTTTTAATCAAGGGAAAGTTTACTTAGTAAATCATGATTTTTTGAGTTTTGGGAGATAGATCTTCTGTCTGGTCATCTATCTCATTTCTTATCTTACTAGGTGATTTAAATACATACACTATGTGTTTGGGAAAATATGTCACATAATAGAAAACCAAACACGAATACAATAGAAAAAGCCGAGACGAGTTTCTTGATAACTCTGTCCTTACAGTAATTTAGCTTCTATCGGTGAGCAAGGTAGACTGCAATGACCAATACTTCTCAAGATATAACGGCTTACTCTTTTTAGTTTGTTCTACTAAGGAGAGGGATTGGACTTGCAAATATAGAATTGTTTGATAGTAGAGGAAAAGAGAAAAAGTTAGAGGAAGAACAATTGTTGAAATTTTCAGAATTTAGCAAAAGTTATTGTATATCATTTAAGATAACAAGACCTACTATTTATAGACTTAGGGTTGTGTAAATACTACTTTGAAAACCTATTTCAGCAGTTTAATTAACCTCCATGTCAGTTGCATAACGTTCATGTATGAAGGGAGATGATTCTTGGATCAAAAGATGCAATTCAAAGTGAAGAGTCATGACTTTTGGCACATCGATCGATCGATGGATGTCATTGATAGATGTTGGACAGAGAGTCCAACTTTGCATCCTGCCAACATCGATCGATCGAAGTATCGATCGGTGTCACATTGATCGATCCATGTGATCGATCTATGTTGGACAGAGAGTTCCAACTTTGCATCCATACCACGTCGATCGATCGATGTGATCGATCTATGTCCAACAGAACACTCAAATTCGTTTCAACTTTCACTTGATTCAGTCCAACTTACACATGAATCGATCCAAGTGATTTCTTACAAGTTCAAAGTGTTCAAATCATCTTTCAATCTTCCAAACAATATCTTACATGTCTTTATATAAGTTTGGAGCATATTTTAAAATAATTTAGACGTACTTTTTCTGCAGTATGATCCTATATGATATGATAGAGAATGAGATAGAACATCTTCTTTCGTGAGTTCTATCAAAACAAGCCAAATGGGGATACTATTAATAAATTGGATTTTCCTAAATTAATTATTTGTAGAGTGCTCGATAAAATTATAATGTACTGCAGTAAAAGTACTTTTGAGACGGAATATTTTATTCGCATTCAACTACTTATTCCGTTCCAAAAATATTCACATATATATAGTGCTTTACGCTAAAATGAACTAAATTAAATACTAACAATTACAAAAGTTAAAAAAAGGAATTAAATAGCTTAGTATAAAAACTAGATTATCATCATCATCCAAACATAAAGGTAGGCGCTTTGATGGTAAAGATAATCAGTCAGAAGAGTTGGAATCCCATCTTTAATATAAAAAAAAAAAAGTTGAACCCAACCAGTAAAGGTCCCTGCTATACTCAGACTCAGAATTAGTGTAGAAATGTAAATCAGTACCCAACGGCCTGCTAGCAGTAACTTGATCATTTACACAGTAGTTTGTATAAGGAGCCCCCAGGACTGTAGGCAAGTCTACAGGCTAAGGAGCTCCCACACTATGCACTTGCTGTAAAGGGGCTTTCTTGTCTTTGACAAGAATTGAACATCTGACCTCCCTTTTAAAAATTTTTGCCCGGAACCAGTTGGACAATGTCTTTGGAACCATCTTTAATAGCATATACGTGGGATCCACACATCGTCATCCATGATTTAAGAAAATATAAGCATCAACGACTATCCAAATTAATTACTCAGTGGACAGCTTTTATGTTGTCACAGTCTTCTCTCAGGACTATCTGCCGTTTGCTTGGTCGTAGAAACAAACGGCCAAAAAATGGGCATCGACTGTGTTTATTGTTCGGTACAGGTTAATATTTCTAAAAGCCTGTTATTTTATATTATAGATCATGTTATGAGCATGAAACAAGTACCATATAATTTTTTTTATATTATCTATTTGGATAAATAAAAAAATATATTCATCATAGTAAAAAGCAGTGGATGCAAAATATAGGAAATTTCAATCATAATAATTTGCTTTTATGAGACTTATGTCACCGCATGCATGACTTGTATATGTCAATTAACACTAGCACAAGATCATTTATGTGATAAGTTTGACATGGAAAGATCATGCAATATATACATGTTTTAACTAAAATTGAGTAACAGGTTCATTTAAAGTTTTGAAGCTTGATTTATGTAACTCCTAGTCGAAGATCTTGTACTGTCTTCTCATTTTGAAATTTGCAAATAATTATATTACGAACAAAACTATCACGCTTTATTTTGTTAGTTTCTCAAAAGTATCCACCGATAACTATATTGACTAATTCCTTTCTATGCATAAAAGTCTTCATCTGAAGTAGTGCTGTAAATGAACCAAGTCGTTCGGTTATTTGGCTCGTTTGGTTCGAGCTCGAGTTCGAGCTCGGTTCGGATAAAATGTTAACGAACAGAGCTTAAACATCTTTTTCTGTTCGAACTCGGTAAGTGGTACCGTTCGTTTAAGGTATTCGGCTCGTTAATGTTGTTTGTGAGTTAAGCGAACCAAGCTTGAACAATTAAATATGTTCGTTTAAATTTACGAACAAGCTCGGCTCATTCGCTAAATTAAATGAACGGAGCTTGAACAACGCAATGCTCGGCTCGTTTACAACCCTAATATGAAGGTTAATAGATCACACTTTCACATATCTTAGTTCCTGTATGTTTTCCTCAATAGTCTTGTTCTCTTGACTAAGTTTTAAAAATATGAGGTTGAGATCAGAGGAGGCCTCAAATGAAGCAAAAATGAGGTCTTCAATCACGCGATGTCACTTGTACAAACTGGTCTTTTTTTTAAAAAAAACGTAAACCGCAGACTAGTTTGTACACGTGACGCCGCGTGATTGGAAGCTTCATATTTTGTCTTAATTGAGACCTCTTCTAATTTGAACCAAAAAAGGGTTCATGTTTTGCTAGCTTTTAGGTAAGGGATCCATGCTTATTCATCTGACTTTTTGTTGCTATGTACACAAATCAAAGATATAAAAGTAAATGTTTTCTAATTTCTAGTTAATGCTTTTGGACCCTAAATTTGGTTGCAATTGTAAGTCTTCTCTGGCGTGCGCTGACCGCTGCAACCTTTTCATTTTGACTCCTCAAGCCATAAGTTAAACTTGTGGTTTCTAGTCAATCTCTTACCTTTTGCCTCCGGAATTTTTTGTTTTTATTAGTGGTGTCAAACAGGTTGTACATCGTGTTTCGTGTTTTTTAGGTTTCGTATATCAAAATACCATACTCATACCTTACCCGTTTGCTTCGCGTGTATAAATGTAGATACCCAAACCCGTACATGTCAAGTTTCGTGTCGTGTATCGGGTATACCCACGAACTTGACAAGTACAAATATTTCAAGTCATGTACATGTCATTTCATGTACTTTTCAGGTATTTTCAGGTTTCGTGTATTTTTTTCACGTTTCATGTACTTAAACGACTATTGATACAATGTATGAAACAACAATAAGTACACAACCAAATGTTAAATATTAAAATGAGTGAGGTCCTCTAAACTCAAATCACTAGACTCTGCAATAATCGATTAAAGAAATGGGATTTGGGAATGGAGGAAGGGGGAATCGAACGGGGTTTACTTAGTAGCACGGTAGTCTTTTTTTTGGAATTTTTTATTAAATAAATTTTATTTAAAATACATTTTTTAATTTCGTGTATAAACGTGTATAAACGGGTACCCGCGGGTATACCTGGACACGACCCGCCATTGGCGGATATCTTTCAGATCTTACCCGATTCGTACACGAAACCCGCCAAGGTCATACCCATACCCGCAAAAATTCGTGTTAGGTTCGGATCGTGTTTCATGTCGTGTCTGAAATTGCCACCCTAGTTTTTATATGGTTTCTATACTCATTTCATCGTTTTGCTTGACAAAGTTATGAGGACATTCTATTAACCTTTTCCTTTTTTCGCGTTCCCGAGTTTACATTTTTAATAGAGTTAAAAGACACACTATTCTTTGACTCTGAAATGTGATGGATTAAAACAAAATGACTAACTAAATTGGCTGCATTCTGAAATAGCAGTTGATCGACACAGCTTGATGCAATTTATATTATGGGTCATTGAGAAACAACCTCTGTGTGTTTTAACACATGGCTATGATTGCGTGTATTCGACCTCACATATTGTGTCATAAACATATGCTGGAAAGCTGACAAAGACATGGAGAAAATTCCAAGCAAATTTGTTCGGAATTTTCATGGCGACTCAGGTTTGTGTTTTTTAGGTTATTTACATTAACAAGTATTTTTCTTTTTTTGAAAAAATCAGTCTTTTTATTTTAATATTGTTTTACCATGTGACCTAAGTAAAATTCAAGTTTAATCATAGGTCAATTGGGACCTCTTTCATTATCATTCTAGTAAATTATGTAATAATGGGAAATTACTAATCCATTGCTGTTGCTTTTAATAGAATATCTTGTAACATGATGTGTAATTTTCTTTTTTAGGTTTATATTATATATTGGATGACAATAAGTGGACATAATTACTCTTGTATAATAAAGAAAAAAGTACTTAATAATTTTAATCAAGTGGCCAATTTTCTGGGTTGAGATCTCCTCACCCTCATTTTCCTCACCTCCTTGTGTCCACGCGACACGTGGCAGCAATGGAGGGTGGTGAGTCTAGATGAGGGTGACCCGCATCTAGCCTCACCACCCTCCCTTGCTGCCACTTGTCGCGCGGTCACGCGTCACTGCAGGGGATCCTATCCCCAATTTTCTTTGCTTGCATTCCCTGAGAAATAGAAAGTTCCCAAATATCAACTTAGGTTCCGAGCTAGGGGTGTTAATGAATCGAGCTGAGCCGAATATAATGTTTTTGAATTCGGATTCGTTTAGTTAAACTATTTGGCTCAGTTCGTTTACTGTAACGAAGTTCAAATTTTGTTCGAGTTTGACTCGATAATACTATAACTGTTTAAACGAGCCGAATAGTTCACAAACAGTTTGACTCGTTTTATTAAACAAACCTAATTAGGTGTTCGAATTCGCGCTTGTTTAAGTAAAATTATCGAACAAACTCGAATCAAATACGAATCGAATTTGAACAGTTCACGAACTATTCGATTGGCCTAACACCCTATTCTGATCCTTGATTTGTCGTGACATTCATGATGATCAATACCTATCTCTGTAAGCTAAATAATATGAAATCACTATTACTCATAAATGAAATTTGACGACTCTTAGTTGCTCCACTTATGGCTTAACATTAGAATTATGTCTGACCTGAGTCCTTAAACAATTTGAAATGATTCGTTCACAGTCACCCCCGCACCCCACCCCACCCCCCCCCACTTTTTTTTTACTCTTGTTAGATTTTTTTTAAAAATATTTTGTTTAGCATACTAAACCATTCAATGTAGTGACAGTTTGTACATTTTTGTCTCATTTCTGGCTATATACAGGTTTTCTTGTATATTTTTTCAATATTCTGCATCTTTCTTTTCTTTCCAATGATTTTAACACATCTCAATATTATATATATATATATATATATATATATATATATATTAGAAAATAAAGGATACAAGATACATAAAATGATAACGAAAACCCAACACAAAAAAGGGAAAAAATATGAGTTTAATGAACGAATGGGACCTGTCATTCTAAACTTTTTTTTTGACAAAATTTATAACCATAGTTCGTTTTTCCGGTTATGCTTATGCCTACTAAATGATTACCATTACTTAGGACAGCAAATCATTAAACTTTAGAGTTAGAACACTCAATTATTTTAAATGTGGACCATATTTGCATCCATGATTGGGACTGATAGGACAACTGGTGATTAATCTATATTTCTTAAGCCAGCCGTCATCTAAAATTAATTTAAATTATCCTTCAAGTACTGCAGTTTTTTCGAGCCTATGTGTTCGTATATTATTCACATATGAACATATAACCACTGAGAAACGGGTTCAGATTAAAAGAGACATCCAAAAATGAGACAGCCAATCAGCTCCTGATACGTGGCTCTTGTTGGGCAGCATTAATATTTTTTTTAAAAGCTGCAGCTCTTGTCACGTATCGGCAGCTGATTGACTGTTTTATTTTTGACCTCACAAAATACCTCTTCTGATCTGAATCCGAAATGGCAAAGGAGTATTCAGTTATTAATTAGATACCCTGATTCTGTCAAACGCAATAGTTCGGTAACAAATTGAAAAAAGATTTCGCTAAACACTGAAATATAAAAAAAAAACATAAAGATATTATGTGTAACAGTTATCAATAATCTGGGTATGAAATGTTAGTCGCTATATACTGACTAAATTAGATGTTTATCATTTGATAACAATTTACAAATAAAGGAAACAAGATCAAATAAGTGGGTGATTATGATATAAGATGATCTTCTATCTTATATTATTACTTTATATTCGATTTTGACATCATTTAAATATATATGACATGATCTTACTTAACGTGACAATAATAAGATAAAAGTTGAGACAAGAAATCTTTACTGGAGTATAAATTTATAATTAGATAGGAAACCAAATATGAAGATATTAACATTTAGTCGATCTAATATCGATTTGTTTGCGGCATGTATGTATTTTGAGGTTTTGGGGAGAGATATGTGCTAGGGAGATTGTTGGAAGCAAGATACGACATATTAGGGGAGAAAATTTGATCAAAAGTCAACATGTGATAGTATATAAACCAAAATTTAGTATTAATTTGTGGATAGAGTACGTTGGAAAAACTGATAAGGTTGCTATTTTGTGAACTTGAGGTCACGGATTTGAGTTGTAGAAACATCCTCTTGCATAAAGTGGAGGATAAGATGCTTACATCAGATTGCTCTAGCCCTTCTTCGAGCTCTACGCAAACACAAAAACCTATTGCATCAAAAACGTCCTTAATAGTAAATTCGTATCCTAGATAAGGGTGGGACATAAGCAAGTATACATGATGATTAAATAAAAAACTTAAAAGAAAAAAAGCACCACTAGAGTTGATGCTTCAATACCATAAATTTTATTGTGGTCATTGATCAACTAGTGACCCAATAAAATGATAACAAATTTGTTTTATCTACATGCAAGCGAGGGGTTGATTGGCCAAAACAAAGGGCCCATAAATTTTCTACACATTTCATTGGTCAATGACCAACTAATCATACTTGGTCATTGACCACTGTAAAATTTGTGAATTTGATATTGTACTTGTTCTCTCTCCATTATGTGGACGCTTCAATAATTGAGTTGTCTTATTATTCTCGCAATACTAAATTATAATATTCTTTTTTTTATTTGAACAAGATGCTTTCAGTTACATTATCCCAAAATGAACTTTTTATTCGCTATTATTTTCTGTTCTACTTTTCATCCTCCTTGTTAGCAAAATGTTGAATCTCCAACCCCAAGAGTCTCTCACACCCCTGTCCGACGAGACAGTTAGAAGGATGTAAATTAGGTACTCGACGGACCACTGAGGGAGAGACACTAAACATGCATACCTACACTAGGGGCCCACCCTCAAGATCCACATTGGAGTCTGGAAATAAGACATCCACAATATAAGTTGCGGGATTCGAACCTTGCACATTGATAGCAAATATGCCCCTCTAAAACCAACTGAACTATGTCCTACAGGCTACTTTTCATCCTCCTTTTGTAGTTGGAATTCTGATCACAATTTTTTTTCTAGCCAAAGGATAGATTCTTGTATATATATCAACAAAAAAAAAGCTTTACAATATTTCTACCAAAATATATATCTGCTTACTCTACTGGGCAACCACCAAAAGCTAACAAAATGTGGTTAACCCTGCACACTAACTGCCGGACAGGGGGAGGGAAAGTCGTCGTAAGAGACTAACAACACGAAGGAAAAATGTCGGGATTTGTGGGGAGGGGGGAGGGGGGATGGGTTTTCTTATTATTTGCATATTTATTTTTAACTTGTCATGTGTCATTCATCTATTGGTCAGAGAGTAAATTTTTTAATTACTATCATTAAACATGTGGCATGTTCTGATTGGAACCTCGTTTTTGGCCTCATTTGAGGCCTGTCCTGATCCCGTCGGGGGATATGTACCGTTGTTGTCATACCTTCCCTGCACTATTGAAGTGGATGTCTTGTCTCTCAACGTGTTATTAGTGCGTCACAATTTGCATTGCGTGAGCCTTTCATAACATCAATAAGATCAAGACATAGATACATATAGAGATGGAGTCTTGCTGAAATTAAACTCTCTATCTTTTGGGATTGATGTATTCTTTGCCTGCCTCTAACCCTTTCTAGATTCTAGCGATAGCTTTTGGTGTCGTTGGAATATATTGGATATGTGTTGTTGTAATGGCACATAACAACAAAAGAAATGAAAAGAAAGCATGTGACAATCTTGAGGATTTAAAAATATACTAAGAGAAGAGAAACGAATATATTTGTTAGAAACAAAACAACTTATGGCATGCAGAACAAAAATAAGCATCGAGTTAACAGATCATAATCAACCAAAAGATCTGCATGAATGGAAATAATGCGACATCTCACAGACCAATCCTAAAAAATTTTGAAAAAATGGTAATCACAGTCATTAATCAGCAAATACAGATAAATATAAATTAAAGTACGCATTAATTATGTGATCTCCCCACTTGCACCCCCCCCCCCCCGACCCCAAATTATGATAAGGCCAAAGAAAGAATATGTAACACATGAAAATGTTAGGGAAATAGAAAGATAAATAAAGGAGGTCGGTCACTCGCAACCAACGTAACACCTAGGTTCAACGCTTTGAAGGCATAGTTTAATTTGTATTCGGATTGAGATTTACTCCAAAAGTTCAAAAGTTCGATTCCAGAGATACGTACAGTATGAGTGTTCTACTGTTGTTAGGCCGAATGCCTAGTTTTGGAATGAGACAACTTGTATGGGTCACTACGTAAGTCTTCATCTAACCTAGAAGGCCGCTAGACAATTTATTTGCATCATATACAATGCTTTTAGGGTTAAAATGATCGAGACTTTTAGGATCAATACATGCTTTTTTGCTCGGTTTGAAAGTGTGGCCGGAACTAGTTTAAGTATGAAGATAAGAACGACCACTACTGCTTTATTATTGCTTACGTGGGTTTCTCGTCACCTATCAAACAATTAAAGAAACAAAAAGGGTCTTTCAAAAATAGATAGATTTATTCACTTCTATTATTTTTTGCATATGTCATATTCAAGTTTCCATATAAAGATTATAGTTATCAAGTCTAACCCAAAGAGATCAATGTCCGGTATGTAATGGGACTTAAATAAAATGCTTAAATGAAGAAAAAAATTAATACTGATAGGACAAAACCTAACCTTTCGAAATACCAAAATATAAGCAACTTGGTCAGTTGCTTATGACGTCAGCCAACCTCAAAAGATCAACGTCGGTCATATTTGATTCGAATATAACTAAGTCGGTGTGGCCTAGGAGATGCAGGACGGCTCCTACCCGCCGACTAAGATTTTAAGTCATTGTCAGCCAAACTTTTCATAGCACAGCGATGCCTAGTCACTTCTGCCACAGTCGACATCTCTGCTAGATTCTCTATCTCAGTCTCAACCACAGACACCACATCTACCACGGCTGTTACCTCGGCTACAACGAACACCTCGGCCTTAATTAGCAGGTTGGCCGACTCTTCGGTGCCCCAAAGCCTTACACCTCAGCTCCGCCATGCTAACCCCTGCCAGCGAGCAACTCAGTTGAAGGATCCACGACCCTAGGAGTGTTGGAAACGACAAGTTGCCGTCTCGAAGTGGATTTAAGAAGCGACACTGGTAGCAGCGCTGTTGGAGCAGAGCCGCTAGGCCCAACGTCGTCGCTAGTCCTCTCCGACAAGGAGGAGGATTCAGATCCTCCTACATCTTTCCAGAAGGCAGCAACGGCTAGTCACCTTAGCCACAGTCGACACATCAGCTAAAGTCACCATATTGGCCTCAGCCACTGACACCACATATACCACGGTTGTCACCTCAGCTACTACCAAGCGAGTCGACCAACTACTCGACGTCCAAAGCCTTCTACCTTAGCTCCGCTAGGCTGGCCCCTGCCAGCGAGTAGTTTAGCCATACAACTCGATAAGTGGTGTCACGTGGCAGGCATGCACAAGCAAAAAATCAGCAGTGCGAGAAATATGGTGTTCTCTCATAGCTTCTCAACATGCATTGACTGCCCAAATCACCCAAAAAAGAAAAACATTGCCGTCAGAGGCAAGTTCATTCGGAGGAGAAAAGCTCCACCCAAGACATGAAAAATCCACAAAATAGACAAGTTTCTCTAAATTTTCAGCATAAAAATATAGTTAAACAAACAACTGACTTTAGCGTCGGAAGATTTTATCCGATGTAACAACTTTGAAGCTTCTAATGTTATTCAAGCTGTATAGAGTTCCAGGATCAGACTACGTAAGTGCAAAGTTTGACAATATCTTCTATTATTTGGACCAGCTTTAATACAAGTGAAAATCCGATTTTGCAAAACACGATGTTAGTAATTAGATCAATTCAATTACCCAGTGCACGCAAATATTAAACTTGACTTTTAACTAAGTAGTGAAACAATTCTTAATATTTCATTTGATTGGGGAGCTTCAGAAATTACATGAACCAAAAACCTTTTTTTTTTTGTTTTGTTTTATACAGTGATACACACAGAGGAAATAAAGATGCAGCCTATTATTTTTACATTAAACACACGAACCAAAAACTTTTTCTTTTTTTATTTCTTATACACTGATAAACATAAAGAAAAGAAAGATCGGAACCTTAGTAGTTATTGAGAAGCAGAATGACTTTTACTTCTAAACTTAATTCAACTCTTTAAAGAATCATAAAGGAATTCTTGTAATTTCATTTTGAGGAATGAAGATAATTAGATTATGATTATCTTCTCCACTCTTTCCATAAAAGAAACATAATACTATATCATTCTTCAATCCAATAGAATAAAATCAGACAATAAAGAAATCAACAGTTTTAAAATTTTTAAATTACATTCCTTTTGGATAATACGTATCCCATATCATTTTATCTTTTTTAGCCAAAAAAATCAGCAACAGTTTCATTTTATTAATAATAATAATAATAATAATAATAATAATAATAATAATAAAAACCTCATCTATCATGATTAGCTTTTGTCATATAATTATTTGTTGATGTATGTAATGACACTTCATCAATTTTCATTATTTGATTACAAAGTGATATATACATATATATCATATATTTGATATGGAATTAAATAAATATAAGGTTTAAGGCCATCCTCAACCCAAAACACCAAATTTTGCACCAAATCACCTATTTGGTCAATAAACAGTAAAAAGTACTCCAACCACAAACACCAAATCTAACACCAAATAAGAATATTCCCTCAAAGATTCTTCTATCATTCTATTCTTAATTCATTATTATAAATATTTTAACACAAATTTAACATTCATGTAAATTTAATGTAAGTATTCATTCCAGATTTTTGTTATATAATGTAAATTTAATGTGGAGGATGAACAGTGATTTGGTGCAATGAATAGTGTTGCACCTATTTGGTGTAACACTATTTATTTTCACCAATTTGGTGCAAGCTTTGGTTCTTGGTTGGAGTGACATTTTGCACCAATTTGGTGTTTTGGTGCTCCCATTGGAGATGGTCTAACCTTAACTAGTAAGGGTCCATGTCACCTCCGGTTTCACAGGGTGTGTATGGATGTAAATCAGGTTCCCAGAGCCCACTAGTAGAAGTTTGTCATATCACAGACAAGGAGTCTATTGACACCGAAAGAACAACCGACGGGCTGGCCTATCAGCCTATCAGGTTATTTCACAGGCCAATAGTACTTGCATACTATGCAGATAGTCTGAAGGGGTTCAAACATTAATGCATTCGGCAAGTTTGGAACCATAACGTTCTTTTCGAAACTCATACCTGAAACTACTGAGATATATCCGGAGGACCAACACAGCCACCCAAAACACATTATCGGAACTCATTGTTGTTTACGAGGGACCAACACAGCCCCCCAAAACCTCAACACTTGGCCTTCTCTTTCTCTACAAGTACCCTCCTCTCTTTCCGCCTCCATTTTCATTTCTCTCTCTCTCTCTCCAAATTTCCCCCTGCCTTTTGCATTGCATATAAACTCCATTTGACTGACACAACACCAACCCTCATAGATAGTCCTCTCTATTTGCTTGCCATTTTGCAGAAAATCACCATTCTGTCTTTCAGTGCTGCATTGAAAGTGGAAGGAAAAATACCCTTTTGTCTAATATAACGAACTTCAAGCTGGCGATCGAAATTCAAGAATCCACTATTCGTGAAATCAAGCCTAAGAACAGGCGAATCATGGTATAAAAAAGTTCCCTAATGGGCTTCTTTTAGGGCCGTTACATAGTGGTAAAAGCGATCGCCAATGTGATTTTAAGTCCACATTGAGCCTAAATTGCTCTATATTTTCGTTTCGTGTAGGGGTTTTTTTTCCGGTTATATTGCCGTGTTTTTTTGTCACTCTGTTTTATGCTGACTTTTGGAAATTGTGATTGTATTTACAGGGAGCGGGAGGGCCTGGTGATGAGGATAACAGATGGCCGCCATGGTTGAAGCCATTATTGGAGGAACAATTTTTTGTTCACTGCAAATTCCATACTGATTCACACAAGAGTGAATGCAATATGTATTGTCTTGATTGCATGAATGGGGCTCTCTGTTCTCTCTGCTTGGCCCATCACAAGGACCACCGCGGCATTCAGGTTTTTTGTTCTCTTGATTGATTCTCTTTCTTCAATCAATTTCATCATCTGGGATCTTAAAGATTCTTTCCCCAAATTGATTTTTCACTACTATTGTAATCATTGAGGAGCGTTGACCTTTTTGTTGACTTCGATGGTTCAATGAATTAATGTTGCTGATTCTTTTTAAATTTGCTGGGGTTTTTTGGTTTTCAGATAAGGAGGTCATCATATCATGATGTGATTAGAGTGAATGAGATTCAGAAGTACTTGGACATTTCTTCTGTTCAGACATATGTGATCAATAGTGCTAAGGTGGTTTTCTTGAACCAGAGGCCTCAACCTAGGCCTGGCAAAGGTGTTACAAATACTTGTGAAGTTTGTGACCGCAGCCTTCTTGATTCCTATCGCTTCTGCTCTCTTGGCTGTAAGGTAAATCAATCCACAAATAATGAAAAATCGTGTTTAATTCTCTCTTTTTCTTGAGTTTTTCGCGAATGAGGCCTCAGTTTAGATTGATAGTTTTGCATTTATTCTGTCCGAAACATCATTGCTTCCAGTCTGATTTTCTTAAGAAAACCTGTTTTTGACAATGCATCTTGTACTTGATATTGAGGATTCTTGTTCATTTATGATGATCTTGATCTCTATGGTTTTTGATCAATAGATAACTGGGACATCTGGGAATTTCCAAAAGAAGAAGCCATTGGCGGGGAACAAGCGTACGCCGGCGATAAAGGCGGCGACCGGAGCATCGGATTCCGAGGAAACATGCAGCAGCAGCAGCCGTGGAGGCCGGCTGAGGGTTCAGAGCTTTAGTTCATCAACACCCCCACCAATTCCTGCTAATTACAGCACTGCCAAGAGAAGAAAGGGAATTCCACATAGAGCCCCAATGGTTGGACTAATCTTGGAGTATTATTAGCCCTTCTATTTATGTTTAATTTAGTTTATGCCCCCACAAATACGACTTAGTTGCAGTATGGCCCCTCTTCTTCCAATCACTAGTGCTTTTGACCATGAGGCCAATGTTTGGAAGGGTCCTTAGCTCTCTTTCTTGCAATGGGATCTCCTGCCCGCCTTTATTCTCGCTCCACTACCTACCTCCGACACGTGGCAGCAGGAGAGGTGAGGCTAGATGCAGGTAACCTTCATCTAGCATCATCACCTTCTTTGATGCCACTTGTCGGATGGTTGGCAATGGAGTGAGGGGAAAGTGGGTGAAGAGATCCGGTCTCCTCTTTCTTTCCTTTAATGTACATTGTACAGAGAAGAAGCAACTAATATAAAAATATGATAAACTACAAGGACTGGTGTTGTAAATAAGCAAATTGGGAGGTCTTGAAGGTGAAAGTATACCCTTTGGACCTTTTGAAATAAGCTTATATAAAGTTTTAATAACATAAAATACAATGGAGTATAAGTAGTGGTTTTTATGAATGTCCCTTTTCTTGGTGTATACTTTGGACAAATATGTAAATATGGTTTTGTAGCAAGGCTAGAATGGGAAAAACATATGTACTTCTGTATGAATGGAATATTAGTATAGTTTAGTTGAAATCTTCGTGTCCCAAACTCTTTCCTTTCCTTTCCTTTTTTTCTTTAATTGGCCTTTCCTCTTCTTGATTTTGTGTATGTGGAAACTGAACTTTGAACAGTTGAACTACTCCCGTTCTTGTTTATACTTTTGTCGAGGACGATACTTGTAGCAGCTGGTAAAGTTGATGTTTTATAACATTGAAGTCATAGTTTCGAACCGAAGAAACAGTCTCTTTTACAAAGTATAAGGTATGCTGCGTACATTAGATCGAAAATCGATCCGGTTCTTT
This sequence comes from Eustoma russellianum, assembly GCA_036186865.1. Classification (NCBI taxonomy): domain Eukaryota; kingdom Viridiplantae; phylum Streptophyta; class Magnoliopsida; order Gentianales; family Gentianaceae; genus Eustoma; species Eustoma russellianum. The sequence continues at coordinate 4,560,201 of AP025061.1, read as the reverse complement.
TCTAGACTTTGCGCAAACAGAGGACTTTATTGTACCGGAAACATCCTTTTGGTTTATACCTTTGTGGCTAATCTTTGATTTTTCTTTTTTTTAAGGCAAGTAGCTTATCTTTGATATTCACGTATTTTATGTACTGATGTAAAATTATTACTGGTTAACTCTTGCTATTGTAAATCATAATTGAATACAAAAGAGCAAAGTGGTGAAACAAAATGAATTACATATGTAAATCCAGGATGATTCTTGCACTCGTGTAATTGATCTTCACACCTCCCCCTGTCTCGTGCCACGAAATGATCAAAATGAAGTCATGATACTCACTTATCATTATTTAAAAATGAAATATAAGTCCAAATATTGCATTTCAAAATGAAAATCACTGCATATCAGGTCTGAATTTAACTGCTGATAATGAAAAATAGAAAAACACATCTTCCGATTTTTATCATAAGTGTAACAAAAGATATATGCATAATAGATAAGTTCCACTGCAAAAAGAAAGAAGCCCATAAACTTTCCCGTCTTGTGACAATGACACAAATTATATCCTCTGTAAATAAGAATTGGTTCAACTGAAATACTCAATAAATTGACTGCGCTTCTTATATTATGAAGTAGCAGTTGATCGACATTCAATTTTCATTATGGGTCATCGGGAAACAATCTACATATGTTTTTAAAAAAGGTTGAACCCTAACCAGTAAGGGTCCCTGCCACACCCAGTCCGAAAGGCAGTGTAGGGATGTAAATCAGGTACCCAACGACCCGCTAGCAAGAGCTTGGTCATATACACAGTAGTATGCATAAGGAGCCCCCAGTACTGCAGGCAAGCCTACAGGCCAAGGAGCTCCCACATTATGCACTTGCTGTAAAGGGGCTCTCTTGCCATCGGCAAGAATTGAACCCCTAATATCCCTTTCGAGAACTCCTACCCGGAACCAGTTGAGCTATGTCCTGGGGACATCTCCATATGTTTATAACACATGAGTATGGTTACGTACATCTGATCTTCATATCCTGTTATAGACAGGAGCTTTTAAGGCAATGAGGTAATGTTGTTGTTGTTTGTCAAATGAAAACGTTTGTTCAATTTGGCTTATAATTGTTTATGTTCGAACAGATTCATTTTAAACAACTTGCCTTTAAATGTCAATTCTACCTTTTTGACCAACAGTTTCATTTTTTTCTCCCCATTGACGCGCAACTTTCTCGTGGAAAAATCTCAAATTACATATACAAATTTTTTTCCATTTCTGTAGAACAAAAGAAGGCATAGAATGGCAACCTCAGGGATCTTACAGTAACTTTTAAAGGTGAAATTTTTTGGGGCTCCTTAGGAATTAATTCGTTTGTTCATACATTATGAGCTTTTCCAAAGTTTTCCACAAAGGTTCATTTCAGGACTCGTCCCTCTTTGGTGGTTTTTTTTTTTTTTTTTTTTTTTTTTTTGGGGAGGGGGGGGGGGGTTCGATTGACTACTCCATAAAATTATAATTTTTGGGCTCACCCAATTGGTGGTGGAGTAGCTCTACATACGTCTAGGACTGTAAATGAACCAAGCTGTTCGGTTGTTCGGCTCGTTTGGTTCGAGCTCGAGCTCGAATTCAGCTCGGATAAAAGGTCAATGAACAGAGCTTGAACACCTTTTTCTGTTCGAACTCGGTAAGTGATACCGTTCGTTTAAGGTGTTCGGCTTGTTAATGTTGTTCGTGAGTTAAACGAACCAAGCTTGAACAATTAAATATGTTCGTTTAAATAAACAAACAAGCTCGGCTCGTTCGCTAAGTTAAATGAACCGAGCTTGAACAACGCAATGCTCGGTTCGTTCGGCTCGTTTACCGCCCTACATATGTCTAGTGGGGTGTAGAAATTTTAAAATGATACAAAAAAAAATTAGATTTTCCTTTCTATCTCCTTTGAGTAACATACGTATAATCAAACACAATATATAAAGTTTGATAGTCGTGTTTTAAGCTTAAATACAGAAAGCGTGGGCCAGGCTCGTGTGGTGGCACAATATAGAAATAGAGTTAGTATCGTTGATTTGCTCCAAAAGGTGAAGAGTTTGATTTCAGAAACACGTATAATGTGGGTGTTTCACTGCTGCTAGGCCAAACGCTTGGTTTACGGGCATCTTGGGTGGGTAACTACGTAAGTTCTCACTCAATCTAGGAGGTTGATGAGCTCCTGATTTGCATCCTTCACCATGTTCGTCGAGCTAGGACGGTGAGGCCCAGGTCGAGAGATTTCGTCTTTTGCTCTAAAAGTTAGTATCGTTGTATGAGTAGCCATGGATGTTTGAATTTTGTCATCAGTTTTTCATATCGGAACATCTTTGTATTTAAAAAATTTATGAACATCTAAGTTTTGAGTTTCTAAAAATTCAGTGAACGATTTGATTTATATCTTTAAAAAAATTTTACCTGAAAAGATTGAGACCGTGGAACGATATAACTTTTTTCATTTCAGAAATAGACTTAGTAACTAGTGGCAAAGTATGGATGAGATCAACTCACTCATTTTCTCTTCGCCTCACGTGTTACCGCGCGACACATGACAGTAGGGGTGGGTGGTGAGGCTAGATGAGAGTCACCCGCATCTAGCTTCACCACTCATCCTCTGCTGCCACGTGTCACACGGTGAGACTAGATGAGAGCCATCCGCATCTAGTTTCACCACTCATCCTCTACTGCCACGTGTCGCACGGTGACACGTGAGGTGAGGAGTTTACGGTGAAGGGATCCTAACCCGGCAAAGTATGTGTGGCCATCGAAAGCTAGGCGTCGCAGTCCTCGGAATTGGGATTAGCTCAGCCGTCTGGTTTCTTGGTGGAGAGGTTTTCATTGAGTTGTTTGTAGTTTTTCTTTATTTTATTTCGACTATCCTTCTCGTTTGAGAATTTGTGGTATTTTTTTTTACTTTTTTCATAAGATGACATTCATTAATATTTCAAGCACAAAATTAAAATACATTTTTTCCATAAAGAAATACGACTATTCTGATTAACTTGTGTTTTCTTCTTCTTCTTTTTTGGTGGCAAATGAGCTGCCCATTGCCCATTGTAAATTCTGGTTCTAATAAATGAAGATAACTTAATAGCAAAAGAAGATATCTCTGCCCCTCCCCTCCCCCCACCCCCTTCCCCTTCCAAAAAAAATAAATTATCCCCCCCCCCCCCCCGGAAAGAAACACGACTATTGTGATTAACTTCTGTTTTTTTGGTGGTAAATAAGCTGCCCATTGCCAATTAAAAGAGTTGAGACAAAAATATAGTATATTCACTATTGCTCAAAAACATTTCATTCGGCTGCAGCCTTTGCTGCAATATATGCGTGCCTTATCTCTATTAGGGTTTGATACAAAAAACAAAGATAAAGATTGTAACAACTCTACAACAACTATTGTTAGGATAGGAGGTTATGATACAAAGATGTTTGAAGTCTTAACTAAGATGTAACAAATATAACCACTCCAACCGAAAATATCATCAGCACCAATTCGAAGAGTCCAATAGTGCTACGACTCTTTTACACGCCCCCGCAAGATGGTGGTTCCGTCGGAAACGCCAATCTTGGATCTAAGAGAGAGAAAGCGATCCTTAGGCAGTGGTTTTGTGAGGGCATCCGCGAGTTGATGGGATGCGGAGACATGCGAAACATTGAGTGTACCCGATGCAACCTTTTCCCGAACAAAGTGATAGTCAAGGGCTATGTGTTTCATGCGACTGTGAAATACCGGATTAGCACATAAGTAAGTAGCACTCAAGTTGTCACAAAAAATTGTAGGCGGAACGGGAGGAGCAAGGCCGAGCTCATGTAGAAGATTAGTGACCCAAGTGACTTCGGCAGCAGCGGACGCTACGGACCTATACTCTGCCTCGGTAGAAGATCGTGCGACAGTACGCTGCTTCTTAGAACACCAGGAAATGGGATTTCCACCAAGAAAAAGAACAAAAGCAGTGGTGGAGCGATAGGAATCAGAATCACCTGCCCAGTCGGCATCAGAGAAGGCGCGTAGGTGGAGAGGAGACTGTCGACGGCGCATCATAAGACCATGGTGCAGCGTGTGTTTTAGATACCGAAGAAGACGCTTAGCTGCAGTCCAATGGGATTGTGTTGGCGCATGCATGAACTGAGCAAGTTTATTGACCGCAAAGGCAATATCTGGACGAGTGAGCTGAAGATATTGTAAGGCACCAATGAGACTGCGATACTGTTTAGCATCAGTTGGAGGGGAGCCGTCATCAAGAACAAGTCGTGTGGTAGAAGACATAGGTGTTGCAGCATCCTTAACACCAGCTAAGTGAAACTTGTCAAGAAGATCACGAATGTACTTAGCTTGAGACAAGTAAAGACCATCAGTGGTGAAAACAGCCTCGACACCCAAGAAATAATTTAGTAGCCCAAGATCTTTGAGAGAGAAACGAGCACCTAATGAAGTCACAAACTGACGAATAGATGCAGAATGATTTCCTGTAACTAGCAAGTCATCGACATATACAAGAAAATAGATAATTGTATCACCAGAACGATAGACAAATAAGGAGGTGTCAGATTGAGAATTAGTAAAGCCATAATTAAGTAGAAACTGTTTCAATTCAGTATACCAAGCACGGGGCGCTTGCTTAAGGCCATATAACGAGCGGCGGAGATGACATACGTGCTGAGGAAAGGACCGATCAACATACCCTGGAGGCTGCGCCATGTAAACATCTTCAGATAAATGACCATTAAGAAATGCATTATTAACATCCAAATGAGAAATAGACCAGCCATTACAAAGCGCAACTGTAAGAACAACACGAACGGTAGTGGGCTTGACCACCGGGCTGAAGGTGTCATGATAATCGATACCATGACGTTGATGAAAACCTTTGGCAACTAGGCGAGCTTTATAACGAGAAATAGAGCCATCGGGATTGCGCTTAACACGAAATACCCATTTACAGCCAACTATGGTATGATCCGAAGGGGGTGGGACAAGAACCCAGGTTTTATTGCGGTGAAGTGCAGCAAGCTCGTCATCCATCGCGGCACACCATTTGGGATCACGAAGGGCTTGTTTCACTGTAGTTGGTTCAAGAGAGGGGGGAAGAGGATGTTTGGTGGTGGTATGTAATGTGATATAATCAAGAAACTGTTTAGGACAAGACACATTGTTACGTGAGCGAGTAACCATGGGGTGTTGGGGAAGAGGGGGTTGCGGGTTAGAGGGAATGGGAACAGTAGTGTGCTGGGGCGATGGTTGTGGTGGCGCGGGCAGAGGGGGAAGGGGACTGGCGTGGAATTCGGCAGGAGAAATATCAACATGCGAAGGGGGTGGAGGAGAATACCTGGGTGAGGGGGCGGCGCAGGGAGCGGGTTGAGCAGCGGAGGGAGCCAAGGGCGCGGTAGCAAGCCGTTCAGCAGGAGGAAGCAAAGCAGCAAGAGCCGGCGAGGCAAACCAAACGGAGGACGAGGCAGACGAAGGAGACGATTGGGAAGAAGAGATGGCAAAAGGAAAATGATGTTCAACGAACTGCACGTGCCGAGAGAGATAGAGACGATTAGAGGCAACATCAAGACACTTGTAGGCATGATGTGTATTAGAATAACCAACAAAAACACATGGTTTGGAACGCGGGGCAAGCTTATGTTCGGAGTAGGGTCGTAACCAAGGATAGCACAGGCAACCAAACGCACGTAACGTATGATAAGTGGGTTGTTTGGAGAAAAGAGATTCGAAAGGAGTGCTATTTTGCAGGAGGGGTGTAGGTAGGCGATTGATGAGATAGACAGCCGTTAAAAAAGCGTAAGTCCAAAAAGTGGAGGGCATGGCGGAAAAATGAAGTAATGCTAACCCTGTTTCAACAACATGACGATGTTTTCGTTCGGCGGAGCCGACATGTTCAGGAGTATAGGGCTGGGAGACACGATGTTGGATTCCCTCAGACTCAAAATAACCCTTAAGGCTCTTATACTCAGTACCCCCGTCGGTATATAAAGTAACAATAGGACGGCGAAAAAATTTTTCAACCATGCGTTTGTATTTTGGAAAAATAATAGCAACATCGGTCTTACGAGACATTGGAAACAACCACACATACTTAGTAAAGTAGTCAATGAACAGTATATAATATCGAAAACCATCAACCGACTCAACCGGGGAGGGTCCCCAGACATCAGAATATATTAAGTCAAGCGGACCACGACTAGAGATAGAATTATGAGAGAATGGCAATTTATGACTTTTATTGCTAAGACAAGATCGACAAAAAAACTCATCAGACTTGAAACTAGACCCAACAGAAATGTGATTATTCTTATTCAGAAGTTGTAACACTCGGGATGAGGGATGGCCAAGACGATGATGCCAGGTGGTAACATCGGATTTGTTGCTAACGAAAACGCGTGCTGCAGAGCCGAAGGCTGACGGCACAGAAGACACTGAAGACGGCACATCCCACTCGTACACATCACCCTTGGTCCGCCCGTGTGCAAGCTGCGCCCCCGTTTTGAGATCCTTCACAACAAAAGAAAAGGGAAAAAACTCAATAGATGTCTTATTATTTTGACAAAACTTAGACACGGATATCAAATTTCGAGTGAGAAGAGGAACATGCAAGACATTAGACAACACGAAAGATTTAGCAGGTGAAGGAAGAATAGAAGAACCGGTGTTTGAGATGACAAGGCCAGAACCATCACCCAAGAGCACATCATCAGGACCTTCATAGGACTGATGATGAGCTAAAGTGTTCAGGTCATTGGTGACATGATGAGACGCCCCAGAATCCAAGACCCAGTTTTGTTTCGGCATCCCAGATGTTGTGTGATGGAATTCGGGCTGCTGCTGCTGTAGTGACCGCTGCAAGGAATAGCACTGGCGTGCTGTGTGTCCACGCTTCTGACAATATTGGCAAGTGACTCCAGATTGAGAAGACTGACGCGGGGAACGAGTGGCAGCCGACTGCTGACCACCACCTGACCCATTGAAATTGAATCGAGGTTGATGCACATGGTTAGGTTGTGAACGTCCGGTGAATTGCCTGCCGCGAAATGAGCTCTGCGCACCATTCGGACCACGCCCGGGTTTCATCTGGGTGGCATGAACCGTTACAGCAGCTGCACTCCGACTCTCTTCACGCTTAAGAAATGCTTCATGCTCAACAAGTTTGTCATGAAGTTCTTCAAAAGAAATAGGAGTCTCACGAGCACGAATAGCAGCAGCAATATCCTTGAAGCTGCTACCAAGTCCATTGAGAGCAAAGATAGTGAGATCGTCATCACTCAGATGAGTGTCAGCAAGGGCCAATTCGTCAGCAATGCCCTTGATAGTTTGAAGATAATCAGCAACAGATTGAGACTCACACGTGATGTTTGTGAGTTTTTCTTTAAGGTTCATTATGCGAGAACGTGACTTGTTCGCATAAAGCCTGTGAAGCTTTGTCCAGGCATCACGAGAAGAAGAGGCTGTGGCAATAAGAGACACCACAGTTTCGGACACAGAGGCAAGAATAGCATGGAGCAACATCTTGTCTTGGCGAACCCAGATAGCATAATCGGGATTCGATTTAACAGTGCCCTCTTTGTCTGTGACATGTTTAGAGGGACATGGCACACTTTCATCAAGAAAACCCATGAGATCATATCCATAAAGCAAAGCATCAAACTGAGCTTTCCACGAAGGAAAATTGTTCTTGTTTAGTTTGATCGGAAGTTGAGCAGCAACATTGATAGCAATGACTCCATCAAGAGAGCCTTGTCTAGAAGAGGTTGCGTCGGCCATTGAAGCTAGAGCCGAGATAGTGATGCCGAATGTGGGAGAGGAAAGAAACACTCGTGGGAGGCGTTATGTCTCTGATACCATAAAAGAGTTGAGACAAAAATATAGTATATTCACTATTGCTCAAAAACATTTCATTCGGCTGCAGCCTTTGCTGCAATATATGCGTGCCTTATCTCTATTAGGGTTTGATACAAAAAACAAAGATAAAGATTGTAACAACTCTACAACAACTATTGTTAGGATAGGAGGTTATGATACAAAGATGTTTGAAGTCTTAACTAAGATGTAACAAATATAACCACTCCAACCGAAAATATCATCAGCACCAATTCGAAGAGTCCAATAGTGCTACGACTCTTTTACACCAATTGTAAATTGTTGTTCTAACCAATGAAGTTCTTATAGTTTCCTCTAAAACTTGGATATTTAACAGTTGTAGGCAAGAGCTTAACTCTCTCTTATCTGTTGATCACGAAGATTTTGTTTGAGCATTCCTTCTTTAAAAGTTATTCGTTTCTCAAGCAAGTTTGTACTCTCGTAGACAACCACACCTCTGTCTTAGATATTCCCGTAAGGTTGCTCAAACCTTTATTGAATTTTAATTTTGTTCTTCAAAGAAACAAATAAAACACTCAAATTTCTTTTTTTCCTACTTTTTTTTTATAAGATGACCTTCATTAATATTTCAAGCACAATATTAAAATACATTCCCCTCCCCCCACCACCAAAAGAAATACGACCACTGTGATTAACTTCTGTTTTCTTTTTTTCTTTGGTGGCAAACGAACCGCCCATTGCCCATTGTAAATTCTTGTTCAAGTCAATGAAGATCTTAATAGCAAAAGAAAATATCTCTGCCCCTCCCCTCCTCCCACCCCCACCCCCACCCCCACCCCCAAAAAAAGGAGAGAAAGGGGAAGCTCAAATACTATTAATGGCGATATATGAGGAGCTGTTGTCGTGTTGAGATGGCATGAAATATACTCAAAGTTTTCCTTGCTAGTCACAGTAAGTTTTATCTACACACAAGTAAGGGGATGATTGACCAAAATAAAGGGCCTATAAATTTTCTACACATTTCATTGTTCAATGATTAACGAATCGACCATTGTATAATTTGTGTGTTGGATTCCTAAAAATAGTAAAGACATTCTACAGAACTTTCAATTTTATAATCCAGTTTGAGAATATAATTGTTTAATATAAAATTATTTCATGTATTGTGTGGTCAATGGAATTATGTCAAATTTTTATTTTCACTCTTTAATACATTATTTACTTATCATTAATACAGTGTCTTATATTGATTGATGGCAAAAAGTACATTTGAAACTAAAAACAAGTTAAAAAGATAATTATAGATAGTGATTAAAATTTTTGGAAAACTAAACAAGAATAACTTGACTCGTCGTCGTCATCATATCCAGTATATCCCAACAACTATTTTCCCATTTAATTAGGAGTTGACAAATGAAAGAAACAGACCATCTAGACATTATCAATGCAATATGGTACATTGTTAGCTTTGAAGATGACAATTTGTAATTATTTGTTTGATGGATGATTGATACAATATCTGATGAATATGAATTGCATAAAATATTTATTATCATACTAATAGAAAAGAATGTCAATATATATTTTTGACACAAGAAGAGGTCATCTCTTAGACTTACTTTTGCAAGCCCTTCTCATAGAGTAGAAATAACATATAGTAACATATATTAGAAGGTATAGTGTGTGGGTTACCTAGTGTATGAGGGTTGGGATCTTCTCACCCCCACTTTCCTCACCTCTTTTGTGACCACGCGACACGTGGCAGCAAGAAGGGATGGTAAGGCTAGATGAGGGTCACCTGCATCTAGCCTCACCACCCCCTCTTACTGCCACGTGTCGCGCGGTCATGCGTTACCGCACCCCCTTGCGGTGAGGGGATCCAATCCCAGTGTATGATTGTTCATAGGATAGTTTTGTTCTCTAGGCCACTAGGAATGTTGGTTATAGCGTAGACACAATATATAAAATGGCGTTTCTGGTACACTAGATTTCTCTGTTTGTACAGCGTTAAGAAGATATCGGATCACTTTACAAACTGATGTACACGGTCTTACCTTATTTGTGAAAGAGACTATTTTTGATGTTCGAACCCGTGTTTTCATTATTGGTTTTGTGACAAATGGATTGGTTATTAGTGTAATGAGTGGTTTGGAATGTTGCCATCTAGGCTTGATGAGTAGGCTGCAACTTGTGTGAGGTTATTCGGAGTTGGGATCTCATAACCCCACTTTCCTCATCCCCTTTGTGACCACGCGACACGTGGCAGCAAAGAGGGGTGGTAAGGCTAGATGCAGGTGACCCTCATCTAGCCTCACTACCCCCTTGCTGCCACGTGTCGCGCGGTCACGCGTCATCGCATCCCTTGCTGTCACGTGTCGCACGGTCACGCGTCACCGCATCCCATTTGCGGTGAGGGAATCCTATCCCGGTTATTCCATAGAAAAAAGATATGTATCAGAACAGTGGCGCGTGGAAAGTATGATTATTCCTTTCAGCAAATTAAGGAAATAATAATAGAAGCAGCATCTGTAAAGCTATATCATTGTTGGATTGATGTAGTAATAAATACTTATTAAGTACTTTTCTTGTAATTTTTTTTTAGTATAGAAAAATTAGAGAATAATTGAGAACCTTCAGTCTAGCACATTCTTTAGGACATGACTAAGTCACGGGACGGATTATTTTAAAAATATTATAATTTTAATTTAAAAAAATACGATACGAATAGAAAACAATTTTTAGACAATTAAAACGCTATTTTGAATTTGAATTTTAGATGCTCTAAAATATAATTTAGAATTACATCTTAGGAATGCATTTAACCAACTTCAAGAATCAAGATAACACCATAGTATTTATTTTTTTATTTTTATTTTTATTATTTGTTCCTATTCAACTTATTTTATAACCGTCTTTATCCTTTTTTTTTTTACAACTTCTTAATGCTTATCTTATTAGTTTTTTTATTACAAAATTAAATTCAAACTTTCAAATGTGGGTGCTCTACTTTTATCCTTTACTCTAAAGGTCAAGACTTTGAATCCATAGACACGTACAGTGTGGATGTTCTACTTTTATTAGGCTTCTGAATGGGGCACTTTATGTAAATCACTGCGTAAGTCCTCATGTAACCTACGAGGCCTTCCTAATTTGTATCCTCCACAATACTGGTGGTGGAGGACGGGCGAGAGATTTTGTATTTTTGCTCCAACGTGAAGATTGCGCCATTTCCACGCATTTCAATGGCATTTAAAGTATTTTTTTTTCTAATAAAACAAAACAAAACAAAAGAGTGTTATGTGTATTTTGTGTGTATGTACGTATACCACCATTTGATAAACGAAGATTATTGGGTCATTTTACATTCGAGATTCCTTGTACACTAGGTTTTTTCTTTATGGATCCTTATCTGACAAGCCAATTTCCCAAAAAGAAATACATTAATGTTTTTGTGATATATTTTGTTGGTTCCTTAATCAAAATAGTAATTGACTAATTTAGATTTGACTTTAATCTCAAGACTAACTTAATCCCATAAGTTCGGATCTTCTTTATTCTTTTATGATACATTATTACAATGTATATTATTACGTGGTGGATAATAAACCACGATATAATATATGAGAAGGTTACAAATAAATCACCTTAATTTTAAAAGATACATCCAATGAGGCATAAGCTCAAGTGACTCAAGCTAATCTTCTGAGCAATCAATCAATCATACCCAGTATATCCCAGCGGCAGCAAAAGCTTTCGTTAGTATTTGAGGAGGGTGAGCGGCAGACAAACAATAACTATATCCCAAAGGATAGAGAGTTTGCTTCCAGTGAGACCATTGGCTCTAAATGTACCTGCATAAATGACACAATAATAGGAATATGATGTGCTAGTGTGTTAGTGAGGTAATTCATTAAATACAAATAGAAAGCTAATGTTATGATACAAAAGGTATTGTGTTTAAATCATTCTAAGTGTATTTTTCTCTCCATTTTTATAGTCGTATTTCTCGACTTTTGCGGTGGTGGTTTAGTTAATGATCATATATTTTATAAAATATGTACTCATGTAACGTATCAATATCGTATAGTCAAGAATTGTCATCTCTAGCCATTTGAGTAAACTTCAATTAACATATTATAGCTTCTCTACCGTTATCATTCAACGGAATTAGATGTCTAAATTGAATTAGCATAAAACTTATTTAATCACGATCTATGCGTACTTTTATTAGGTATGATTTCAATTAAACAAGTAGGTATTATACGCAAGGAACCATATTACTGTAATTATTCTCAAATTAGATTAGATTATTGAAGAAGAATCAAACGTGCGATAAGGACAATTGGTGGGGCGGTATTCTTTGTGGGTTGGATCTCCTCACCCTCAATTTCCTCATCCCTTTTGTGACCACTCGACACGTGGCAACAAGGGGGTGGTGAGGCTAGATGAAGGTCACCTGCACGTAGTCTCACCACTTCCTTGCTACCACGTGTCGCGCGGTCAGGCGTCACCGCACCCACCTTGCAGTGGGGATCTTATCCCATTCTTTGCACCACCCAACATTATGGCATTAGACAAAGTGGTACGCTCCGTTTAATTTAACGGATAAGTCTAATGTCTTTTCTTTAAAAAAAGATTTATGAGCATAAACTCCAACTGGACCTCTATCAGTCTGTCTTAGGGTGCGATAGGAATGAAAGTCAGGCATCTAAGGACCGCTATGACAGAGTTTGGAGTGCTCAGACAGCCACACAAGGAGCCCATTGTAAGTAGTGAAGCTTCAATACCATGATTACCTGAAAAGAGAGTCGAAAATCTTACTTGTGACAATAATTGAACTCTCGCCACTCTTTCAAACCTCTGCTACCGGAACTATTGGACCATGTCCTGGAGACTAATGTCTTTTCTTTTATCCATATATGATGAACTTTATCTAAAAGGTACAAACGTCTCTCGCTATATTTTAGAAACAAATCAAAAGAAGTATTGTAACAATTAAAGATCTACAGTAAAAACTACAATGTGTTAAAATTTTATTTTACTCTAGTGACATCACTATGCATATAGAGGGGTATGGTATAACTTCATTAATAATATCGTTGCCAAAAGTAAAGGTACAAAATGAGAAGGAATCCTAAATGAAATTCTCAATCGAAAGGTAGGACAGGTGTACCTAATGTTTTAACGGGGCAAAGTTCTTGTTAAAGAGACATGTGTTTAATATAATAATCTAGTAGACTATGATTGGGGATAGGATCCCCTCACCGCTCACCCCTCACCGCGTACGTGACCGCGCGACACGTGGTAAAAAAGGGAAGTGGTGAGGCTGGGTGAGGGTAACCTTAATCTAGCCTCACCACCCCCTACTGCTGCCACATGTCGCGTCCTGGGCCATGCGGTGACTCACCGCGTAGTGAGGAGATCTCATCCCCTATGATTGTACTGTAAAAGATTTTCTTTATTCTTTTCAAATAAATGCATCTTATTATTTTGAGGATTAGATATTTTCTTTAATTTTCTATCTCCAATATATATATATATATATATATATATAACAAAAAAAAATTAAAAGGACATGCGCGTATTAAGTTTAAGTTGATTGTGTTTATTTCATAAAATATTTAATTGCACTTTGTTTACATATACATAAATTTCATTCCCGTTTTATATTAATAGCGTATCTTTTAATTTCAGATCGCGGGTCCTCGAGCAACATGTTAAGTTTGCTACTTTGTGACCGGAAGTCACGGATTCGAGATGCTGAAATAGTCTTTTACACAAAGTGTAGGGTAAAGCTGCGTACATCAGATCGTGAAGCGATCCGGCCCTTTCCTAGATCCTATACAAACACAGAAGACTAATGCACCAAAAACGAGTATCCCTTAATTTCAAACATTTCAAGTTTGGTCTTCGTCGACCCTTTGGCCATTACTCCACGGCTCTGCCCACTACTATCGAGTACTGTTAAAACCTACATATTGCTTCTAATGAATTGTACGTGTCATAGAAATGCCCACATGGACATTGGATAAAAAATTGACAGAAATACAAAACTAAATATAATTATTTGACAATATTGATTGTCAGATAATGGATGAAAATATCTAAGTTTTGGTCTTTCCAAGTGTAGTAAGCTCGCTAAATATATACCTTTTTGTGTTAATCTGGATTAGGTCATTTAAGCTTATTAAAACTTAATATAATAAGTCGAAATAGTGGTTTGCATGATTAACTCTAAACCCCAATTGCCCATACGCCAATTAGCTTCACGTCTGGTTGATTTAGCTCTTATGTTACTTGCAATGATGTACCAAATAAATCAACTAATATCAAGTTACAACTAATAATATATTAACTAGTTAGGCATAACCATTCGAAAATGATTACTCAAAATTAGCATAAGTTGATCTCAAGGTCCAACCACATTAAAATGACCACGAGCCCAACGACAGCAAAAGCTATCGTTAGGATCTGGGGAGGGTGAGCGGCAAGCAAACAATACATCTATCCCTAGGGATAGAGAGTTTGCTTCCAGTGAGAACCCCCGGCTCTGGCTGTACCTGCATAAATGACACAATAATAGGAATATGACGTACTAGTGTGTTAGTGGACAAATTCCGTAAATACACATACAAAGCTCCCGATATAAAAATGGTCATAGACGTGTATATATACATATAATGCAAGACAAAGATAGAAAAATACAAAAATCCATCCAAAACGTAGATAATATTTAAGCTTCTAAGGATACTCTAAAATGACCACGAGTACATGGTGAAAAAAAGGCAAAAAGTGTTAGGTTCGAATTTGTGGGCAAAATCTTTTCTAATTTATAACTCACTATTCCTTAACTCTACATAATAACATAACTCACAAAGAAAACTTTTAACAAATGATCGAAAGATCAATAGTGACGAAATTTGTTCATGTGAAAGGCCAATTACTCTGGTCAAAACAAGCATAAACCATTAGTTTTTTTTTTTTTTTTCCCGTTGCATCATGAAAGCTGAAATATTTGTAGGGTGAGTCCGATGAAAAAAATTAACCGAATCTGTTAATCAAATGAAAGATACTCAGATAATTATAGTGTAATGCACAAAATATAAAAACGTTTCGCAATCACAAACCAGTAGCTGAACTGAAATTTGGGCAGCTTTGATTTCAAGGGACAGCTCTCATTGTTGGTATGTTGGCTCAATATAAAGCTTCTGTATCTGCCTAGGGTCTTAGGAGAAACCGGATCGTTTCGCTATCTGGCATACACAGTCTTATTCTATACTTTCACATAAGAGGCTATTTGCGACTCGAACCCATTCTCTGTGTATAAGGCTTCTGTATTTGCGTAGGATCCGAGGAGAGACCGGATCGTTTCGCTATCTGACATACACGGCCTTATTATATACTTTCATATAAGAGGCTATTTGCGACTTGAACCCGTGAACTCAAATACCATGTAGTTGTCTGAATAGAAAAGGGTTATTCTAAAGGTCAACAAAGAGGGCTGGTAGTGGAATTACTTCTTTGTTTTATCCACACTTAGATGTCCTCCCTTGCTTTTCTTTTCATTTAGCTAACGTCCTCGGGTCAAACAAAACAAAATTGCATTTCCACTAATTATGACATGATTGGCTAAAATCAGTAAAAACTATATCTCCTTAACCAGGAGGTGACATAATATAAAGCTTTTCTTTTGTTTTTGAAAAACTACCTCCATAAGACTGATATAGTTTGAAGGAAAGGAATGAATCTGAGAAATTAAATTGAAAACTCAATTATTCCATTTAATTAAACTCAATTAAACCCGACTGGCAGTTGCAAGCGTGAATTTTTGGAGCTAAGGTGGACTACAATGTCTGATGAAGCTGGATCTTCACCAAGGATCAGAGATGATCTGAGATAAACGTTGTTAACTGTTCTTCACTTGTGTATTTCAAACACTTCCTTGATGACCTGCACATGGAAGCAAAGATCAGAGGTCCCAGGAGTATGACCTCGGGTAAAATCCTCTGATGCTCAAGTCAGTTTGGGTCATTCTCACTGAAATATGTTTATGTTTTGAAAAGTTGAGACGATCTCACAATTTTCGGGTGTGGAGATTTCTGTGAATTAGCTCTTGGAGAAGAAAAAATGTTTCAGACCCCTTTCTTTGTGTCTACTGCCTTGCTTTTGTTGCTTCTCCTCCGTCCCCTCCCTCTGACGACCAAGGAGACATTTACTTGTGCTGATAGGCTATGACATTATAGGTCTGCTGAGGGGACCGTTAGGCTTGCTGGTGGGGCCGCTAGGTCTGCTGATGGGACCTTGGCGTGTGCAAGCTGAAAAGTTTGATGTGCATCCGCCTTTTACACTATACATCGGCTAGGTGGCCTCCTGTTTAATGAAGCTGAGTTGCGCTTGACACCTGGCAAGGGTTTGCCGATGTGCAAAGATGGGTCTGGATGATGCTTTATCAGAGTCTTGCTCTGATCTGGCTGAAGTGATTTGGAGTACGCCCTTTTTAGGTAGAGGCCGAGGCTGGTGCCCAGGGCCGAGGTGAAACCCTTGAGTAATTTATTGCTTATTGTTTCTGACAAGAAGCGGTTGCCTTGGTAAATGCCTTGCCGAGCTGAAGTGCAAATTGGTTAAGCAGAGGTGCATCTTGCTGAGCTGCAGGAGTTAGACGTTCTAAACTTGGATTTACCGTTAACTGTTTGTTGACTACCAGTTGAATATTTTTGGCTTATCAATGCCGATGTTTTCAGAAAAGCTCACCGGTGCATCCATCTAAAACAAAAACAGAAAAAATGCTACCAGAAACCAAAGCTTGACCACCTGAAAGATAACAGCTGATTTTGATTTTCATGTATAAAGTCTTGAGGTATTAACCAAATTTTTTATTGGTAAATGTTGTTGTCCAGACTTCTTTCTCTTCTTCAACCTCTGAGACTATCTGCAAAAAAGAGGGCTTAGTTATAACATGTTTCACCATGAAAAGGTAACCAACAATGAGCATTAAAAAAAAGGGGGTGGGGGTGGGGGTGGGGGTGGGGTTCAATGTAAAAAATAGAAAAACAGGTATTTTCAGGTTAACAACACTGATTTTCCAAAACAAAACGGCATTACTTCGACTCTTTACCTATATACGTGTGTGAAAAGAATCGACAGCCCAGATGAAGTGTCCAAGTTCTTGCTTAGTTGAAGTTTTTTATAATGGTATTATGTTTATAAGTTTAATTTGTTTAAGGTATGTTTGTTGTCAATAGTTTTAAAGTATCTAATAGAAAAATGTTGGTACAATCTTTGTGTGAAAAACTTCTATATTTGTATTTATGTTTGAATCATGTTGTGAGTTAAGAAGGAAAAAAGATGCATTTAAATCCATTATTGTTGAAGAAGAACTAGCTGGGCATCAAAGACGTCGAAACTGTTGAATTAACATATCTTTCCAATGTGATTACATAAAATATGGAGAAAGATCCACAAAATATATGAAATAATTTTTCTCCTTCACGACAGGGAAATCAATTGTTTTATGATGAGTGCAATTGGAGCTTATGCACTCTTCATTTTGCATAATTACAAATTAGAACCAATAAGACAAGATGTCATAATTTGCAAAGGTGCATTTTTTGTTTTTTTTTTCCCCTTTTTTTTGGGCAAGTGGTGGACATGTAGGAGAGCACATTAAAAGTTCAAAAGTGGGAGAAAATGTGGATCTCACTCTTCTATCAAATGGTTTTTTTTTATATGCAGTTTTGGATTAGCTACTTTCCATGTCATGTTAGATAAGCCATGATATCATTTGTTTACTAACTCTTAATAAGATGATAGAGTTAGGAGTGGCAATCTCAGACATGACATGAAAACACGATCCGAACCTGACACGTTCTTTGCAAGTGTGAGTATGGTCTTGGCGGGTTTCGTGTACAAATCGGATAAGACCTGAAAGTTACCTGTTAAGAGCGGGTCATATCCGGGTATACCTGCGAGTTATCTTTATACCCGACGTACCGATTATTTAAAAATATATTTTAAATATAAATTATAAATTAATAAAGTTAAAAAAAACTCATACCTAAAAAGTAAAAACCTAACCTAATCTCCCCCATTTCATTCTTTATTTCCCTCCCTTGCTGCCCCACCATCCCTTTCCTTCTTAGTTCTTCCATTCCCTTCTGCAAAATGAAAATGTTGCAATTGCCCTGACCTCCGCCGCCGCTACCCCCATAAGCCATAACACATCATCCTGTTGACTTGCTACTGTTAACTGATGAGTACTCTTGTTATAGCAATAGTGTCAACCACACCCAATCAAATTTAGCAACTTCTGTAACTGGAAGTTCGTCATCTCCAATATTCAAATATTGGAGTCTTCTGTGCTGGGATAATTGTAACTGCACTATATTCCTTACCCCCACAATTTTCTTTTGGGCGTTGAATCCGGTTTACTCGTATTACATGCATATCAACTATTAGCGCAGAGCATCATGACAACCGAGTATGCATTGTTGTCATTGCATATTGGTTCACATGATTATCTAAGAGTAAATTCTCAAATATAGCAAGAAATCACGATGAAGGTTTTTACGTAGTCTCTTCTACATGGTTAGATGCATAAATCATGTAGTAAATTGAGCTCGCTGTAAGAGTTTTGCATGTACCAAGCTGGCAATGCTAGTCCTTGCCTTTGATATAATGTGATCTTAACAAATATCTGTTTGAATTTTTTTGCTAAAAAATGCTCGTGGGCCTCATATTTCTTCATAGAAATCAGTATATTTAGGTCTATGACGATTTCTAAAAAATACGCTACCTGAAATATTTGTACTTGTCAAGTTCGTGGGTAAACTCAATACACGACACGAAACCTGACATGTACAGGTTTGGGTATCTACTTCTATACACGTGAAGCAAATGGGTAAGGTATGAGTATGGTACTTTGATACGCGAAACCCAAAAAGCACGAAATACGATACACGACCTGTTTGACACCCCTAGATAGAGTTAATGATTTTTTTCTAAATATTATTCAGTTGTTGCACAAAATATTCAAAACATCTGCAACTGCAGTTTTTATCCAAAACGTGTTAAATTGTTGCATTAAATATTCATTTTATATAATTAACGACGATTCTAGAGCAATGACTATTTTAATATAAAAATGGATCTTTACTGTAACAAATTAATAAAATATGGATAAAAACTGTAATTTCAAAAAGTTAAGATACTGTGTACAACAATTGAAAAACATTTAGACAAAAAATACGATTAACTCTAAAAACAACTGAAAAAGGTTTAGATAAAAAAAGGGATTGACTCAAGCTTATTACATGCCCATATATTTGCGGATGAGATTTTAGGAGGTTAAAAATAAGGTTAAAAGTGAGGCTTTCAATCACGCGTCGTCACGTGTACAAAATCAGTTTTTTTTTTTAAAAAAATAATTGCAACCTTTTACTTTTGTACACGTGGCGACGCGTGATTAGATACCTCACTTTTAGACTCACATTTAGCCTCCTAGTATCTCATCCGATATATTTGATGGTGTATATATTTCTTTTATCTCCCTATGGGACCCATCATGAGTATCCGTTGATTGAGATTGATTTACAACCAACATTACCCGTTTTGTTAGTATGTGGAAGTAAAGAATTGGAATTGGCTAATGATACTTATTGGAACGATTTTAGTGTCCATTGAGATTGCTTTGTGACTTTCTAAGTTACGGTTCGAGTTGTGGAAACAGTCTCAAACACAAAATGTAAGGTAAAACTACGTATATTAGATCACGAAACAATACAGTCTCTCTCGAAATTCTACACAAACATATAAATCTAATGCACCAGAAACCCTTTTTTGAATTTGCTCAACAACTTCACTATTTTATTTATCTACCATCCCTTCTATTGAACACAACTTCTTTATTCTCAACCAATCCTTTTCTAAATGGCTAAGGTTGATCTTCCCAAAACGACAAAAGCTCTATGATATGTTTTTACACAAATAAAGGTTCTAATTTGTCAAAAATTGATGTATTATCTGAAATAATCGGATGTTTATTTGAAGATGCTCTTTCCACCTCCAGTGGAGTCAAGGACATACTTTTCCTTGACTTTGAAATATGATGGAATAATGACTTACTAAGTTGGCTGCGCTTCTTTTATTGTGAAGTAGCAGTTGATCGACACAGCTTGACGCTCATTACGGGTCATCGGGAAACAACATCTGTGTGTTTATAACACATGGGTATGGTTTGAGTACATCCGACCCCCCATATCCCGCCATAGGCGGGAGCCTCTAAGGCAATGAAGTAATGTTGTTGTTTATTTGAAGACGCTGTATATATAATTTGTTCGTGCATAATTCTTTCAAGTTCACTTTAAAGAAAAACTTATGATATCAATAACTAAATAGTAAAATACAATAATAAAGCAGTAAGTTTAGCATAATCAAAACCAATACAAAGACATCATTGGAGTAACAAAGAAAATGAAGGTTAACCTTCCTAAATCAGAAGCAACGTTTTCTAAACAATTTAATACTGTTATTATTTTCTTATAAATGAACACGTTGATGTTATAAAATGACTCATTAAATTGAGTCAAAACACACTTTTTCTTGAATTTGGAATATGATAGAATAAAGCAAAATGACTCACTAAATTGGTTGCGCTTCTTATATTGTAAAGTAGCAGCTGATCGACGCGCAATTTTCATTAGAGGTCATCGGAAAACAATCTTTGTAACAATGTGTATGGTTGTGTATATCTGTTTCTCATACCCTATCATAGACAGGAATATCTAAGACAATAGAGTAATGTTGTTGCTGTTGTTGATTTTATAAAAAATGAACTACGATCTACGGCAATCTTTGTGGAACTCGAACCTAATACCAACTCCATGGGAACCCCATGTTTAATGTTAAGTAAAACCACATTGACTTATGTTATGGGTCAAAGTTGATAAGTCTCATGACTAAAACAACCGATCATGGTTTGTGATAAAGCCGGATCTTCACCAAGGGTCTAAGATGACCTCAAATAAACGTCGTCAGTTGATTTGAAGAAAATAGCTGGAATACCTTCCTGGAAGTCCTGCACAAGGAAGCACAAATCAGAGGTCCCGGGGGTGTGACCCCGGGTAAAACCCTCCGACGCTCAAGTCAGTTTAGGTCATTTCTCACTGAGAATATTATTTGGTATGTGGAGTTAGAAAGTTCTCACAGTTCTTGGCTGAGGAGAAAATTCAATGTATTAGCTCCAGGAAAGATGAAAATGTTTCGATCCCCTCTCTGGTCTGCGTTAGCTTGCTTTTATTAGTTTTTTCCGCCCTCTGCCTCTGATAGCGGATGAGACGTTTGCTTGGGGCAGAAAACCTATGATGCCGTAGGTCTGCTGATATGACTCGTAGGTCTGCGGATGTGACTGGTAGGCCGACTGATGTGATGTTGGCGTGTACAGGCTGAACAACCCCACGTGTACTCTTTTTTTGAACTGCACTTCTGCCTGATGGTCCCATACTTGGTATAAAGTTGTGCTTGATTTCCTCGCCGAAGTGCAAAACCGAGCTTTGCTGAAGTACAATATCGAATCTGGCCGAAGTGGTCTGAAGTGTAACACTTAGGCTGAAGTTGAGGTTGAAGTTAGGTGCCGAGGTGCAAACCTTAGACATATTCTCTGATAATAAGAAGGATGCCATGGGGCACAGCCGAAGTGCAGTCAAGGCTGAACAGCAATGCTGGGTGCTGAACTGCAGGAGTTATATACTTGCACAATATCTGCCGTTGACTGTCGTTGACTAACAGATGATTATTTCTGGTTTATCAGTTTGGAAACTTGCCGACTCACCCAGTAAGACCAAACTGAGAGATGAGCATCATAAAAAAAAGATGGATTTGTGAATGAGAAATACAAGTCTCCTATTTTTATATTTTTATAGGAATCAATCAGATTATTTCAAACTGCTCAAATGGACTCGTGATTATCGGAAGTGTATGTTTTACAAATTTGTTCATTCTCGATGTTGATTTAGTAGATTTAGTTAAATTTTCTTTTTTATCTTCTTAATTATACGTATCTTTCGATTGATGACGTAGATTCGATCAGAACTATCATCCCTGGAGGAAATAACATTTTTGTTTACCAAATTGTGAACCACATTTTCACATGGACAGCATTTCAAAGGAGAAATATCATGCTGGCCAAGAAATAGTAGAAGATAAGTGGATAATGATATCCATACATAATGAACAGGCAGCAACACTAATGTGGAGCTGGGGTAATCAATCATAGGTTTCACATTTCTCATTTGTAGTTATCTGATTATATTTTGTTCTTTAATGAATAATATATAAAATAACCTATGTAAATTTTATGTAATGATTGACCATTCACTTTAAAAAAAATTGACATTTTTTAGATGGTTGTATATTAGTAGATGACTAATTACTTAAGCAAAGCAATAAAACTTCTCTTATTTCCGAGTAACCCAAAGTGGTTGCTGAGAACTGTGAGTATTTGATAGGTCTAAGTGTAGAGGAGGACGAATATTTTTGTCTATTAAATTTGTACGAAATTTTCAATATAGTCGATAGTAGTTATTAGTCATATTAGTTAATAAGTAATTATATGTATGTATGCGGTTATTTATTGACCATTATAAATATTACAAAAGAATATAAGTCATCAAGTTCAACGTTGAATCAAGAATTATTTTAAAACGATAGTAGTTACAAAGATTGTTTAATTATGAGTCATCGGAAAATATTATCTGCGTGTTTCTGACATATATGTATGATTACGTACATCTGACCCTCCATACTCTGTTATAGACGGAAGCGCAATAGAGTAATTTTGTTGTTGTTGTGAGATGTCTTATTCGTAGGTTTCCTATGCATCAAGTCACATTGTATAAGAAACCGTAAAAATGGTGTGTATGACATCGTCATTGTTTAAACTCCTTAACTTTCATCATCATCCGAACTCACTATATCCCAAAGCTATCGTTAGGATCGGGGGTAAGTGGTAGGCAAACAATACCTCTATCCCAAGAGATAGAGAGTCTGCTTCCAATGAGACTTCCGGCTCTATATGTATCTGTATATGACGGTGTATGTATTACAGTATTACAATGTAAAAGTAAGTTCAAAATTTTGGCATTTCTATATTATCCGTCAATAAAGAGTATTTTCAGGAGAAAAAACGACAAAAAAAAAAATTGTAGTGTCATCCAAATATATTTCTAATTCCTTAGAACAAATTGGATTTATGTATTCGGGCTCATAATTCACAGTGGTTAGTGGGCTAAGCCCGTTATTGAGATATTGTACAGTGTCCAATAATGAGAGACGAAATAAACAATGGCAAGCGATAAGGCAACTTGGGTCAGCAACGACATTCGACTCGAACCCACTCTGTCGATTCAACTCTTTAGAGCCTAAGACGCATAGCTGTGTATGCTTCAACTTCAAATTTATGTCCTCACAAATGGGTCTTAAAGTAATTTCAGATAAATGTTGCGTTAGAACACATCTTCCAAAACGCTCTTATAAGAACACTCCTTGATGAGGCAAAATTAACCTGTTCAGTAAAAGACAAACTTTTTAGTTGGTCAAACAGTTAACGTAGCTCAGGTTCAGCTACTTGACTAGTTAGCCTCGGCTCAAAGGCCTCAGCCTCGGCCATTATTATCTATGGTAAAGGTGAAGTCATCAAAGAATAATAGAGGCATCACCTCAGCTCGGCACATCGTGCCTCAGATCAACAATGCATTAGTCAAGACAACCGCTTTTAGTCAACCTCAGCAAACGAACATTCAAATACCTGATCAACAGTGTGTATGTATACAAGCACTCAGGTTCTGCTTGGCCTCAGCTTCTTGATTGCCCTGAGCTAGAGCCTCGACCTCAACCTTTTACAAGATATTTATCAACTGATGTCTGGGATCCACCAAGACAATTCTGCAAGTGCTTTCCAGGTGTCAAGCATCGCTTGGCCAAGTACAGAATTATTATTGCTGGCCGACCTACGAGTCGTAGGTTCAGCCACTGACACAGCCACATTCGCATGCATCTGTCTAGTCGTACAGTATATTTACAGCAGACAAAAGTAACCCCTCTGACACACGTTTCTGTCCCGTCAGTGGACAGAGATTTTGAACAACGGAAGGAATAAATGCCAGAGGGGGAGGGAAGAAGGGGGGGGGTCTGAAACTTTTACTTCTTCAAGAGCTAATACAGAGAAAACGGGAAAAAAACACTGTGAGATCATTTGTAACTCTAGGAACATAAAATTATCTCATGGAGAATGGCACAATCTGACTTGAGCGTCGAAGGATTTTCCCAGAGAGTTAACGGCACACTTCAAGGATCTTTACTGATCCACCTGGTGAGCATCTCGGACTCATCACTCCTAATATATAGAAAGCGATTATCGATTATTCTATTTTTTTTATTTGACTAGCCAGTCACGCCATATTGTAAATGTAATATACCCATATTCATATTATTGTGTCAAGATACATATAGGATCGGAGATCTCACTGGAAGTAAAACAACTGTATCAATGAGTCATCTATCTCGGTCTCTACAGGAACGGATCCAACCCAGTGTCAATCGGGTTGGGATCTCCTCACTCCCACTTTCCTTACCCACTTTGTGACTGCGCGACACGTGGCAGCAAGGGAGGGTGGTGAGGCTAGATGAGGGTGACCCGCATCTAGCCTCACCATCCCCCTTTGCTGCCACATGTCGCGCGGTCACGCGTCACCGCATCCCCTTACGGTGAGGGGATCCTATCCCTGTGGCAATCATCCAGCACAGCACCAAAATGAGGAGCAGTCTTGTGACCTGTCCTTCAGCTTCAGAATAGGCTGCCACTCGATAACACATATGCCTGATCAATGAGTCCTGCAATAGAAGGGAATTCCGTCTCAAAGACAATAAGAACACAGCTCTTTCCACACAAGCCAACAGCATGCAATCAAAAAAACAGCAGAGGATGCATCATAATCCTTCATAATTGCATCTAGCAAAGACATGAAATCCCTCCTGTCATTTTTTCTTTTTGTTTTAAAACATACTCTCACTTGAGAAAATGCGATAATCTTGGTGATAGGTTCAAATTTCTTTTAAATTGTATACGCATAATTTGAAACCAATTGTTTGTAATTGTCTTTATTTTTCAGCTTGTTATTTACTAGGGGTGTAAACGAGCCGAATGAGCCGAGCATTGTGTTGTTCAAGCTCTGTTCATTTAACTTAGTGAACAAGCCGAGCTTGTTCGTTTATTTACACGAACATATTTACTTGTTCAAGCTTGGTTCGTTTAACTCACGAACAACATTAACGAGCCGAACACCTTAAACGAACAGTGCCACTTACCGAGCTCGAACAGAAAAATGTGTTCAAGCTCTGTTCATTAACCTTTTATCCGAGCCGAGCTCGAGCTCGAGCTTGAAACAAACGAACCGAACAACCAAACGACTTGGTTTATTTACAGCCCTATTATTTACTTTTAAATTTTGCACAATCAATTAAAATATATAGCCTAGTACAATAATTTTTAATTTATTTTTTTCATCATTTGTGGAATGTAGACAAAAAAAAATTAGGACACACTACAATAATATTGTTGATTATAAGAATGTGGCCAAGAGAGTATATAAGGTGGATTTTGCTTTTCCACGTTGAGCCTGCCATTGAGAACCATAGATTCTAGCTAAATTTTGGTTATTTCTTGGATCCTTAAGATAAAATTGCAAACAATGTTACTAAAGAATGTAAAGAAACCGCAATAGTTATCAATTATGTTTGCTCTTCTCATCAACAGTAGCATAAACTATTAGAAATATATGATCAGCACCATCAACCGCAACTGAATTCAATGAATTTTCGCCAAAATTCTATATAAATATGTACCGTCTATTGATAACACTGGACGACAATGTTTAAATCCTAAAATTGACAGTCTGAATGCCAAATATTTTCTCTAAACACCTTTTGATAGGCATTGCTAAACTCTGGATCTTGCTTCTATCGGACTATGATTCCTTTGTTTCATATCTCTATCCAGTCATGTAGCAAGAAAACTCATGAAAATATTCAAGCCAATCACCATACGCCATTTATATCGTGAATTTTTTTCATTATGCTTTCTTATATTTGATGTCTGTATTCAAGATCCCTTTTGTAGATTCACAAACATATTGAGTTCCAAAGCCTATATTTTGACTAATGTGTTCTCTAATCATCATCACAACCATTTTTGAATTGACATTCTTATGAGCCAATGTGGTAATAATATTTGTGCAACTATGACGCTCACAGAAAATGTCATTCTCCTAATAGTTGTGTGTTTTCTTCAAACTTGCTTTAAGTCGCCACTGACAATTTTAGGTCCTCCAATTTGTGAACTTAACGTACCAATATTCTTGTGTGCTTAACACAACTTTGAAAAGCAATTATACTTCATATGCCATAATTGCACAGCATGTTGTACAACTTTTTTAGTTTTGAAAAACATCGTCTCCTCTATGTGATCATGCTCTCCTTCTATAGCCGATGTCTATTATCACCATGACCATGAATGCCCGTGTCCTCTGATCGTTCATATTCTTCCAAAAACATAATGCTTTCGTCAAAATAAAGTACCATTGGCCAAGACACCTCTTCTTCTTCCTCCTTCCCAAAAGTTCTCCAAGTAATCTTCTTTACCTTCATAGTCATCTTCACTATCCTCGAATTCATCATCATCTTGGTCGTCGTCATTTCTCTATCTTATATATTAGTTTGATCTTCTACATATGCATGTCATGAGAAACTTCCAATCACATTACAGATCTAACAACAATATGTTTATCCACAGTACCACCAACAAAATTTGCGGTGGCACTGGAACATCACGAACTGTCATATATTTCTCTACAGCCGGAAGGATGGTACAACAATACCGCTCAACTATGGGACGTCAGTAGCATTAACATTCTAGGTAGAATTCCTGGGACGTCTTTGCCATTGACATCCTAGGTATATTTCAACGCTTTTGACAAAAGAGTCCTCATTACAGGAAGCATATTTCCAATTTGCATCATAATTATAGATTTTTTATTAAAATTATAATATTTTTAGCGGTTTTTCCTACCTAAACTCCACTTGACTAAACCATAATATTTCACACGTTCAAGACATAAATGCGGTCCATGATTCTTTTGGATAAATTGATTAGGTCTCTAATTCAGTGTTACGTGTTATATAAAACTTGTAACCTAGTTTGCGAAAAGCTATAGATTATGTTTCATTCAATATTAACCCGGCAGGCATTAATTTAGTAATGGCGAGATGATATTGGACATATAATACAAAATGTATAATTATCAAACATGCACATGAATTACTATCAAGTTACATAATCTTTTGGCTGGGATCTCCCGTCAGGATTCATCCTTATATCCCAATAGGGGGAAAAAATTAATAACACGTTGTTGAAACTTGGGCTTATATGAGATGAGGTCTATATCCATTTAAAACCTTAAGACAATGGATGATGGTACCATATTCCCGTATAACTTATATATTTTTTTTCTCAAATTGACCAATATGAGACAATATTTGGAACACTCAGCCAATATTCTCAACATCCACTCTCACGTGGCAACATAGCTTGATATACACACTCGCCTTAGAAGCCGTCCTCAATCACAAACCACAAAACATAGATCAACATCTGGATTTGGGTGAGAAAAGACAATAAATGGCCAACCATGGGTCAACACCCGCCCTCACGTGGCAACGTGGCTTGATATACACACGCATCTTAGAATCCGTTCTCAATCACAAATCACGAGACATGGATGAACATCTGGAATTATGTGAGGGGAGACAATAAATGGCCGACCAGGGGCCAGGCAAGGTGTGTGTCCACATTTTAAACTGGTTCTGATACCATGTTGAAACTTGGGTTCACATGAGATGAGGTCTATATCCACTCAAAACCTTAAGGCAATGAGTGTTGTGACCTTATTCTCATATAACCCATATATTTTTTTCTCAAACTAATCAATGTGGGATAATATTATGAAAACTTTGGCCAATATTCTCAACATACGCTGATAGTTATCTAATTCACTATTGTCTTATGTTAGAGTCACAAAAGATTGTCTTCGTAATCTAAAATAGTTGGAAACAGCAATTCACATTTGTCAAACTATTGCCATGCCCATCATGTTAGACCAAATGCCAATAATGCCAAAGTTGCACATCTAGAAAGCAATCCCAATAAATTTTATCTGTACATTGGTCATCGGCTCAGAGATTCTCAGCATTGGCATCTTTTGAAATCCCTAGGGTTGGGTTGAGGTCCTCTGGAAGGACAGGGGTCTCTTTGTGTCTCTATCGGCTTCCACAATAAGACATAATCCTTAATTATGCTATGGAAGAGAACAAAACCAAAGGCAAAGAAATCAGTGGATATGTATGTATTGATCACATTGATCCTCTAAATGTATGTTATGTTTTTTGTTTGATCATCTACCACGTAAAACGATGCATGCCTTTTGTACGTATTCTGACATGAACGATGGTCCAACGAATTTTGTGGTTGCCGATGAAATTTCATGTGGTCTGGGAATATATCTTGTAAGAAACATTTTTGTTTTCTGATGTGTTATATTAGTAATTCGCGACTCAGTTGTTAACTATGTCTACCACACTTGGATCCTGAAGTAACGACGGATTCAAAGAACACAACACGTATAAAGCATAACTCGCTTGTATTAATATTCGGAAAATAATTCAAAACCGAACAACTATTCTTGGCGTTCTTGTCAATGACCCTACCCGGCATTGACTCACCAATCACCCTACCCGGGATTGGTATTTGGCACTCTTGGTGCACCATCTATTATGGCTGGCCCCCTTTATTTATAGGTTAACTAGTCTAAACAAAACCAAACCCTACAAGGACTAGATAAACATTATTTAGGAAATATATTAAAACTTAAACTCCTACAATTTAGGAGATTCACAATCCTAATACATTAAAGAAATTAACCAACAGATCCATGTTATCGGTGTCCTACTTAATAATCTTATATGCGGGAAACCCTTACCGGATGCTTTTATCCGTTGGAGTAATTAGAGAAAACTTGGATTTTGGCTCAATAAGACAGGTTACAAACTTGGTTAGTAACATAATTTGAGTTTAATCATAATTAGTTTTCACTAATGACAAATAGAAACTAATGGGCCCTTAATTATCTACGTAACGAGTAGATAATTCTAAGTTTTGGAATCACTCGATTACGATACCAGGTGAATGAGAAATTAATGCTCAAAGTGGTTGTTGCTCTTGTGGAGGGAATACCACATTGGTGAAATGAAGTAAAATCACCACCAATTATATGTGAAGAATGGTCACATTAGATGTGACAGTAAGGTATGAAAAGTTTTGATCATATGAAAGACCTACAAGATTACCACATGCGCACGCGCATTGCCTGGCTCGATGGGGGTCCTAACTTTTTGGAGAATATCTCTTTGGTCTTTTGATTAATTATTTGTAAAAGGCTCCAGGCCTAGCTGCGCAATGACCCAACAAAAAGTCTCCGAGCGGTACGGTCCGATCCTCTGGCTCGGGCCACAGCTGTCAGTTATGGTGTCGGTTTTGATACAATAGTTGTAGTTCAAACTGACCAAACCGCCCACTGATAAGATCAAACTGTTCGATCTAGCGACGTCGGTTAGGTGTCGGTTTTGATCCAACAACTGCAGTTCAAACTGACCTAACCGTCCAATAATATGTGGTTTTTATCTGACGTCTCAGGATTGATCCTGGAATGCGGTTTTCATCCAACAGCTATGGATTAATCGTCTAGAAACCGCCCAACAAATACTGGTTTTGTTTAGATCGTGTAATGAAACTGTTTTAAATTGTCCATCACTACATGTGAACCACTATATCATTGCATGATGATCTCTTATTTGAATACTTGCATCAAATCTTTTGTGTGAGAATGACTATTTTTTTTTTGTTTTTTTTTTTGTATAGATTGTTCCTTTTTTACGGGGTTAACTTCCAAAGAAACTGTTGAAAGTTTGTGATGTATATAGCAACGTAAAACATTATTTCCCAATTTTGAAGGTTAGGCTATAATGGTAAAATATTTGACAAAACTTAATTTCGACTACATATAAAAATTCAGCTCTTATTTAGTTTCGTTTTTTGTAACGTGGTTTTGAAGCCAAAGTAGGTTAAATTACTACGAGTTGTATATACTCCTTCTACAAAAACAATAACACATATCCAGTATATTCTAACAACTGCAAAAAATACAGCTAGGGTCTGGAAAGGATGAGAGACAGACGAACAATACATCCATTCCAATGGATAAAGAGTTTGCTTTCATCGAGACTTCCGGTTCTATATGTATCTGCATAGATAACACAATAGTAATGATATGGTGCGCTATTATGCTAGTGAAGGAATTTAATGTAAACTCATTCTATATCATTTTAAAATAATAATAAGTATCATGTCAATGGTTGTGTTTTGTACAACTTCATGAAGTTATTCTTCAAACAACGCCCACCATGTTTATATAAATAAAATAAATAAATAAAAAGCTCAATTTTCACCCACTTTATAATTTATATTATACATAATTAAATTCGGGAAAAAAGGGTATCATTTGTGGGGCGTTTGTGAAATGACCAAATTGGCCCTTTGACTTTGCAGAGTTGGTACGGGCGTGTGTTCCCAGCATCCACAGGCTGCTCACCTTACGCAGGAATTCTGTCCTTTCTTTCCTTCTGAGCTTTGACTGCCTTTTCAACTTTCCTTTCTGACTTTTTTTTTAATTTCTTTTTAATTTCTGCAAAAGATCCTGATCACCCAAATAAAAGGAAAGATAAGAAGAAACTTTCCTATATAATTACGAAAGGGATGAGATCTCATGTTCCACTTTTTCATTACCCCATTCGTCACCACGCGACACGTGACAGCAAAGGTAGGTGGTGAGATTAGATACGAGTGACTCCCATCTAGCCTCACCATCTACCCCTGCTGCCACGTGTCGCGTGGTGACGAATGGAGTGAGAAGAAAACGGTGAAGTGATTCTAACCTGAATGAAAGGTCTTCCCTTTGGCCGTTAAAATCTAGTTTTAAGAGATTATATTCTAACTCGGAATTCATAATTTTTCAGTTTCAAAAAAATTCGTAGAAGATATAAATCAAAAACTCAACGGTCTCCTAGATTCATAAAGCTTTCAACGTTAAAATCTAAATGCACAATTATATCATTTCCTATGAAAATAAATAAATCTACTACGTTTATGAAATGAAGAACGATCATGCATGCATTTGAAATTACTATTTACTAAAAATAAAAATTTAAGAAAAATGTGATAGAAGAAATTATAAATAAATTATTTGTGAACTTTAAGGGGGTAAAGAAAAAAGGGCACCCAATCCAAAGTACATGAAAAGCTACAAATTAAAGTTAGCAAAATCACAACTTTCTTACATACAAACTTGGATCAGAAAAGAAAAGGTCATATACAAAGAGCTCATACAAGATGTCCACTGTAAACTGTGTCTTTGGATCATACGACAGTGAAACACCCATTATGTGCGCGTGTCTCTTGAATCCGACCATATACTTCTTGAAGCAACTCTTAATCCGAGTACCAACTGAGCTATACACCGGAGGCTAGGCTTTGAAAATCTTGACAGCACAGAGCAGCCTGAGCTTCCTCCTCAGTTATTCTTAGAATATGATGAACTCCACCTGCAATGTCATCTGCTGAACTCAGTACACATCCTTCTTCCACCTGCATTAATTTCATATCAATGTTTAGCCATCTATATTTTATTATCTTATTAGGTTTATGCAATATCAATTATTTGTGTATATCCCAAAGTATGACATTAAATGATTAAATAGGGAAAAAGGGAAACCTAGATATGTTATGGTTGCTTTAATGCAGCACGTTGAGGTTTCTATGGAAAACTGTTTTTTTTTTTAAAAAAAAACAATAATTTTATTGCATATGAGAATAACTACTTCTCATCTTAGTAGTTATCTCATTTCAATAGAACATATTAAAAATAATGCAAATGCAGAATGCAACGTCAACGTTCTGGGTTTTACCCAAAAGGGAAGGACATCCGCTAATTCTCGACCAAAAGACCAATACCTATGACCCTGTGGACCCATCGCTCCAGTCTCAAGGAGTTTTGTGAAGGATGTAAATCAAGAATTCATCGGTTCTTAGGTTGACAAGGCTTTACCAGAGACCCACTCCAAGACGTGTACTGCAAAACCGGACTAACAACCCTCTAATCCAATTAGGTCGGATACAATGGCTTCGCCATTAATGGCCCAAGCAGCAGTATTGCACCCACACTGCAGGTGTCTTGGTTCGGACCTGCGCCTTTCTGGAGCAATGTCCCAACCCGAATACCAACTGAGCTTTGTGGAGGATGTAAATCAGGAATTCAGCGGTTGAAAAGGCTTTACTAGTGACTCACTGAAAGGTGTCTACTGCAAATTGAACCAACAACTCTTTAACCCAATTGAGCCGAATACCATGGCTTTGCCATTAATGGCCCAAGCAGCAGTATTACACCCAAGCTGCACGTGTTTTGGTTGGAACTTGTGCCTTTCAGGAGCAATGTTTCAACCCGAATACCAAATGAATTATGTCCTGGAGCGATATCCGCTATTTCTCTTATTGGGATAAATACTTACATTGAAACATTATATAATTATTATAAGGATGTACAATAGTATTATTGACTAACGGCAAAATACAGTGAAAAGTCATTCCTGAAGGCATCTTCTTAATGATTGAATCAAGAATTAGATAGGGTGTCTTCAAACGGGATAGGATCCCCTCACCGCATGGGGTGCGGTGATGCGTGACCGCGTGACACGTGGCAGCAAGAGGGGGTGGTGAGGCTAGATGAGGGTCACCTGCATCTAGCATCACCACCCTACCTTGCTGCCACGTGTCGCGTGGTCACAAAAGGAGTGAGGAAATTGAGGGTG
Organism: Eustoma russellianum; assembly: GCA_036186865.1. Lineage (NCBI taxonomy): Eukaryota > Viridiplantae > Streptophyta > Magnoliopsida > Gentianales > Gentianaceae > Eustoma > Eustoma russellianum. The sequence goes on along the minus strand of AP025061.1, from coordinate 4,527,354 downwards.
AGGAGATCTCAACCCTCTTCTAACATAAATTAATTGGTATCCGGATTGAGAAAGAATTGTACGGAGTGGCAAAGGAGGTTCTATATTGTAGTCTGTAGAAAGTTTCTTACCCCCACCTTCTTTAGGTGATCCTTTCGTGGTTGGTGGATCGAGGTGTTAGTACATAAATGAGTACAACTTAAACAAAGGGACCTTGAGGAAAAAAAATAATTTAACCCTCCTCTATGATCATCGTGGACACAAAATACAATCCCCAAAAATGCCAGTGAGAAGTGTTCTCATAAAAACTGACAACTGTGGTCCGTGATTTCCTTTCAAGGGTACGTGCACATGTGTAAAGTTGTTTCTTGCATTATCTAGTCCTTTTCTGTAAGAATATGTCCTACATGCATGAAAGTCATACCATACACCACCACATATATAACGTAAAACTATCAAAGGGAGGTCAGAGTTCTTGAAAAGAAGGTCAGGGGTTCAATTTTTGTCAAAGGCAAAAAAGTTCTTTTTCAGCAAATGTATAGTGTAGAAGCGTCTTGGCTTGTAAGCTTGACTGCAGTGCTAGAGGCTCCTTATGCAGACTACTGTGTAAATGACCAAATTCTTGCTAGCGGACCGTTTGGTACCTGATTTACCTCCTTACACTACCTTTGGGACTGGATGTGGCAGAGACTCTTACTGGTTGGGGTTCAACCTTTTTTTTAAAAATAACAATACCCTTGCACATAGGGTAATCAAGAGTGTCAGATTGTATTTAACGTTGTCAGATCGAATTTTAAGATGCAGTGCACGTGTTTGAGTCTTACCATCAAGTTTTTATATTGAAACGAGTTTTAACGTGATATACACAAATTTTTGAGCTTATCATCTAGAAAATCGTTGAATTATTTGAATTACATCCCCGTGAAACTATTTAAAACTAAAACAGTCGATGTCTTTAATATCAAAGGTGGATGTCTTTAAGATCAAAGTATAACCTTTGGTATCCAAAACTATGAAAACTTTTCCTTTTTCTCTTTATATTTAAGATACTTACAAGGAAAAGTGTTGAGAATATTGTCTCACATAGGACAATTTGAAATAAAATACATGAGTTATATGAAGATGAGGTACCACCACTAATTGTCTTAAGGTTTTGAGTGGATATAAGTCTCACCTCATGTAAGCCCAAGTTTCAACATGGTATCAGAGCTATTTAAAATATGGACTCACACCTTCTCTGACTCATGATTGACCATTTATTGTTTTCTCTTACTCAAGTCAAGAAGTTGTCTTGTGGTTTGTGATTGAAGGCGGGTTCTAAGGCACGTGTGCATGTCAAGCCGCCTGCTTGTGATTTGTGATTGAGTGCGGGTTCTAAGTCGCGTGTGCATGTCAAGCCATCCGCTTGTGGTTTGTGATTGAGTGCAGGTTCTAAGACGCTTGTGCATGTCAAGCCACGTTGCCACGTGAGGGCGGGTGTTGAGAATATTGTCACACATCGGACAATTTGAGATAAAATACATGTGTTATATGAGGATGAGGTATCAGCACCTATTGACTTAAAGTTTCGAGTGAATATGTATATCTCCTCGTGTAAGGGATAGGATCCCCTCACCGCAAGGGGGTGCGGTGACGCGTGACCGCGCGACACGTGGCAGCAAGGAGTGGTGGTGAGGCTAGATGCAGGTGACCTTTATCTAGCCTCACCACCCTCTCTTGGTGCCACGTGTTGCGTGGTCACAAAGGGGGTGAGGAAAGTGGGGGTGAGGAGATCTCAACCCCTTGTGTAAACCTAAGTTTCAACAAAAGAGATCTTTAGAAATATTTTTTCATTCGATTCATTCTTGCATAACAGTACATATTACTACTCTATAGAGTTTTTATAAGATCTTTAATTTTTTTTTCTTCTTTTATATTTTAGTAAAGGGTTAATTGCACCTGGTATCCATTGTTTTTCACGAAGTTTTAAGTACCATCCAATGTTTCATGAAACACACTTGGCATCCAGACTTATAGGGTTAATAGACACCTTGCATCCAGATGACCGGCTGGACGACCGTTGACCGCTGAAATCGACCTTTGACCGGACCTAACCCTACTTTTAACCTGACTTTAACCACAGTTTACAATTATAAAATAATAAAGTCAAAATAAATTAAAAGTTTAATAAAAAATAATTCAAAAATCAATAAAAAACCTACACTCCACCTCATCCCCACCCTTTTCATCTTCTTCTCTTCTTCCCCTTTCATTTTCTTCCCCTTCTCCCACGCTTTATCCGCCTCGTTGCCACCCCTTTTATCTCTCTGTTTACAAGATTCAATAGAATTCCAGGGACTACAGCTGCCACACTTGAAATCTACAACAAGCATCACTTTAGAGAAAACCCAGATGCAAAACCTCAAGAAAAGCATCTGCCTCCTTGACTTGTTTCCAGGATGCTAATTATATTGTAGATGATATTCTACTATATTTCTTAGCTCCAGAATGTTGAAGATGTATTACTAATTGATTAAATTTGTTCATAAAAAGACCTAGTGCTTTCTAATGTCGAAACTAAATTCAAAGATCTCATGTCGTATCTTTTAAGGAGCTGCATTTTCGAGTTAAGCTCAACTAGTTTCTTTATATACCAGTAATTTCCCTATCAATTTTCTTGATATGAGCTTGGTTTGCAGACTCTGAATCATCAGATTTCTTCCAACTTCTTCTCAATTCTCTGATGTTGTTCAAGTTATTATCTACTTCCTATTACTTTCTACATGGTACAGAGCATAGGTTGCTCTTCTTACATGCTTTCCTGAATTTGAGTTTATAAAATCTTTTGGTTTAATCAGTCCACCATTGATGAGATTTCTTCTTTACTTGTTTACTCTGCAACTAAAAACGAAAGAAGAAAACGAAAAAGGAGGAAGAGAAAGATGGTTGACAGAAAGTGGAATTAACCATGGTTTGAAAATTTTGGGCCCAAGTGGGAGAAAAGTGAAAAATAAAAGGAAAATTGCTAAAAACCGCCTATAGCAGGTGCTTTCCCGGTTGCAGGATGTCAGGTGTCTATTAACCCTATAAGTCTGGATGCCAAGTGTGTTTCATGAAACATTGGATGCTACTTAAAATTTCGTGGAAAACAATGGATACCAGGTGCAATTAACTCTTTTAGTAAATTTCAAGCATTTTGTTTTCGCGGCTCCAACAAAAGTAAAAAACATAAGAGATAATTATCTTTATCGTTTTTTAAATATGCCATAATCCTCAATACCTCTTTCTATGTTTATAAATAGATTCTTATCCTCCTCAATCTTTTAAATAAAAGATAAAAATAGTTTTGTGAGTTAAAAATAACAAAAATTATTGAAAAGACTATTATTATTTCACTCTTCATCTTCTTTCATAGCTTAACACTAGAAAAAGCGTGAGTGTTCACATTTCCTTCTCCTTTTCCTCCTTCGACTTTTTGTCCAGAACCGCCGCCGCTCTCCGCCGCCCTCATCCAGCAGTTCGAGTATATCCTGTAACCCTCCTCAACTTCTGCACAGTAAGTCCTTTTTTGCCCACAACCCGAGTCAATTGGTTGTAACAAAATGAAGATCATACATAACCTATTATTCCTAAAGCACTATGATTTCCGGTTCTAATTAATCAAAGGTTGATAATTCAAGCCTTGTGATTCGTGGTACGAAACCATTTTCCGGTGAAACTTAATCAATACGGTCAAAACCCAGCTAATGTTCTTTGCTGTAATTGAGGTTGACGTGTTGATGAGGGAGGCATAGGTGTTGGTGGCTGATGGAGGAGGAGGGGAGGCTGCAGGAAAGGGAGGGAGAAGGAAGAAGGGATGGGGGAGGTGGAGGTGTTGGTAGCCTATGGGGTGAGCACGGGAGCGGGGGAAGAGGACGGGGACACAGGATGTGGAGGAGTGGGGGAGTTGTGGTGGCTGGAATGCAGTCACAAGGCGAGGAAGTGGTGGAGAACGGGGAGGGGGTGGCGCCTGGAAGAAGAATAACTTTTCGTATTCTTTAAGGGGAAAAATTTCACAAGGGTGAAATGGTCATTTCATTGGTAATTTAAAATATAATATAATATCAACTAAATTAGTTATTTCTTTGAACCATTGGATTAGACAGATTATATCATATAGAGTGATGTTCATGAAACACTCCTACATCATATATCATGTAACTTCACGAACATTGACAACAACACCACATACCCAATATATCCCAACAACAGCAAAAGCTATCGCTAGGGTCTAGGAAGGGTGAGAGGCAGACAAACAATACTTTCATCCTAAAGGACAGAGAGTTTGTTTCCAGTGAAACCCCGGCTCTATATAACTTCATGAACATTTACGAATATCATTAAACCGTTAGATTAGATAGACAGTAACGTATGAGATATACATACAAAAAATGCGTATATAATATAAACTTAGTAGTTGGTATTCGTACCTTGGCACTGATAGAGTAGAGGACTAAAGGGTCCAAAGAGGTGATGTTAAGGTGCAATATGGTGAGGTACAAAGAATGAAAGGCAGTAACCAATTTAGAGAGTTGTCTAACTCTTTTTCTTGAAAGGATTCTAATGTTTGCATGAGTTTCAATCAAAGTAACTTCAATATCTGCTATTTCAGCTTTAATTTTGGACTTGCATTGGCTAGGCAATTGGGAACATGTGTTTTGAGGGTAGGTGAAAAATTCAGCAAAAGGGGTGGTGGTGGTGGTGGAAGGAAGAAGCTCGGTTGTGGAATTGGTGGCGCCGACGGTGGTGCTTTCACTGCCTCCTTCACCTCCTCCTCTGTGCCCTCGTTGAACTAAGAGGAACTTTTGGGCTTCAAGTGTTTGTAAATGGTGTTCCAATTCTTTCACAAATTCTATTGCTCCACCTACAATAGAAGCTTGGTCTCCCTGCAGAGGGGGAAAAAATATGAGGTTTTCATCTTTTTCAATTTGCACATTTCTATGTGTCAAATTAAAATAAACATTCAATTTACACAGAAAATGCAACAATTTTTGGTGTGTGTCTAGATTAAAGTTCCACCTAATCAACTATTTTGCCAGATTCGATCTACTAAAACCTGTCAGAACCATTGTATATACTTTTTTAACGCAATATTGTTGAAACTCGCGCCGCTTACATCAGATGAGACACATATCAACTCAAAATTTTAAGGCATTGGATGTTGGCACATGATCCTCATATAACCTATATTTTTGTTTCCAAATTAGCCAATGTGAGACAATATTTTCAATACCTGCCCTTACGTGACATCGTGACTTGACATACATACGCGACTTAAAACCCACCTCCAATCTCAAACCATAAACCATGCATGAACATCTGGATTTGGATGAGAGGAGACAATAAATGGTCAACCATAAACTAGTGAAGGTGTGAGTCCACATTTTAAACTGGCTCTGATACCATATTGAAACTTTGGCTTACATGAGGTAAGGTTAATATCAACTCAAAACCTTAAAACAATGAGTAGTGGTACCTCATCCTCATATAACTCAAATATTTTTTTCAAATTGGCCAACATGGAATAATATTCTCAACAAATATGACAAATAAAAAAAAGGTTAGATAATATATGTAATGAAACGTTTTAAAGAGATGTGACATGTAACATTTTTTAACGAATATTTTAAAGGAACTCGCAATTCAATGTAAGGGAAACAAATGTACCAATAGAGTTGGAAAAACTATTCAATTTTTTAGATTCCTCGATAAGGGAAATGGACAAGTCTATGTAACTTAGCTTTCCCAGAGATATATGCATGATGACCTTCTGGAGTAGATAGGATGCACAGTGCCCACAAAAGGCAGGGGAAAAAGGGCTATTTAGATGTTGACCTCATATCCCGATATAAGTCGGAGTCTTTAAAACAATAAGATAATATAGATAAAATTGTATTTGCTCGAATTTTGGCAATCAGTTTATACAATTATATGCCATACTGTGACCATGTATACAAGTTGAATCGATTCTGTATAATCAACATCAACAAAAACAAGCATAGTAAGTATATTCCAACAACAACGATAGTTTTGATTTAAGAAGGAGAATGAAATGAATTAACAAAGCAAATATTTCTTACATTAGATTACTTTTTTGGATATTTTTTTTTGGTTTTTGAATGTCAATGTTCATGTGAGGGAAGAGTCAACTTGTTAATTAAGAGATAAGAGATAAAATTCAAGCAAATGTGACATATTGCATGGGAGGGAAACATACTTAGAAAAAGAAAAAAAGAAGGAATCTGTATTTAATGAAGAGGTATTAAATTCAGGGTGTTCCAAAGGTTTAAATGAGAATGTTCCCCTTTTCTAGTCACAACATATGATTGGATTCTTACACCTTGTTCGTTTCAAACCCTATTGTATTATCAGCAATTTTTCCATTAAGCTGAATTCCCTCCCATACATAACAAAATGTTAGATATGTAAAAGAAGTTAGGTGGAGAAACATGTAAGTTTGATGTTTTGTAATCTTGAGGTCTCTTTTTTCAATCAGCAGAAACAGTCTATTACATAAAGTGTAGTGTAAGTATGTCTATTTCATATCGCAAAGCGAATCGACCCCCCTCTCAGAAGGGCAAAACCGGAAAAACCTTTTTTAGATATTGGAAAAAAAAGAAAGAAAAGACAAGTGTGGGTGTTACATTGTTGTTAAGCCGAAGACCTAGTTTGATGCAGGACATGTTGTGTGCATCAAGGCATAAGTCTTCATCCAAACTAGTAGTCCACTGAACTCCTGATACAAATCAGGTACGTTGGGACTCCAAGAATTTAAACACGATAAACCTTTTTTACAGACCAGTTCGAGACTAGACGTTGATGACTGACATTTAAGACTTGTAATAAAAAGTTAAAACAACCAAAAAACTGTTACATATATTTCTTATATTATAGAGTGTGATTAAATGAAAAGAAAAAATTTCCATACCCTTTGAACATAAGATTCAGGCATGAGAGAACGCAAGACAGAAAGATGTTCATTCATCATTTTTCTCCGATTTCTTTCCACAGCAATGTGAGTCATTCTCTGATTTTCAGCTTCCTCTTTGTTCTTACAAACTCTTTGCCTTCTCCTCCTCTTCTTCCGCCCTTGCACCGCCGCCTGCTGCCCTCCTCCTCCACCACTTTCTTGCCTTCCCCTTTTCTCTCCACCGGTACAAACCGAAACCCCATCTGAAGATTTCCCCTCATTATCAAACAAAAAGTTGGGGTCTTGAGAAGCGTTTGAGAATGTGTTGTAGATTATGAAATTCAATAGCTCTGTGGAAGAAAGTGTATCTAAAGCCATTTTTTCTTTCTTTTTTTTGCTGGCAGACTTATGAATTTTTGGGCAGAAAAAGGGTTTTTGAGTATCCGGATAATATAATGATACTATTTGACTTGAAGCTCTATGTTAGAGTAATGGACATTTCAATCTATTTATTTATAGGAAAAAATGTAGCTTGTGAAGTGTTCTTTGATGAGGGAGTGGGTTCTCTCCCATCTGTACCAGAGGCCCCTTAGCCAGATGGGATGTAAATCGAGAGATGTGCTCCAGCGGCAGCCCTGCAAAGGGAGAGGACACTCGAGACTCAGCCAACCCAGAGGCAACCCTTGTAATATTTCAACAAGGATTGTCTCCACACGGACTCGAACTCGGAACGTCGGGGGTTCTAGCCCCAAGCCACTTACCACTGGACTATGCCCCTCGGGGCGCTTGTGAAGTGTTCTTGGATAAGGAGAGAAGGAGAGAGAGCGTAAGTGTTTTTTTTGGGGGTGAGAGAGGTTGCCTTTTGTAAGAATGAAAAGCACAAGACCTAAACACTTGCCACTCACGTGCAATATATTAAAATAGCGTTCCCGGTGCATTAGGCTACCGTGTTTGCGCATGTTTTAAAGAAGGATTGGATCACTTCGTGATCTAATATACACAGTTTTGCCCTACACTTGTGCAAGAGGTTTTCACGGCTCAAACCCGTAACATCAAAGTCGAAAAACATGAAAATTACTCCAGGGTCTGCCCTCTCACATACACTATACTATACATATCATATGTTATTATGCTAGTATGATATTATGAATCAAGTAGTTACATGTGAGAATCATATATCATTGATCGAGTAATTGTTACATGCAAATATGATAGCATTAATCAAGTGAGTTACACGACGGATGGGATTCCTTCACCGTGCGGTGATTCGTCGCACTCCCCACCACGTGACACGTGGCAGCAGGGAAGGATGTTGAGAGGATTTGAACCCGTTACACGATTCGTGAATCCACACATAGCTTAAGTGGTTAAAGATGACTTCTCAAGATCAAATAATATTGAGTTTAAATCATTGTAAATGTAAAGTTTTTCACACGTTATAAATATACTATAATAACGGTTTATTTCACCATAGTATGCCATATTGTTTATTCATATATCGTGTATGTATCAAGGATGAGTTATTCTCTATGACATGGTAACATCATTAATTCATGTATGTGCATAAAAGACGAAATGCAGTAATAATTACGCGTGAATGTGACATTACCAATTAAGTAATTAGGTAAACGTAAAATGATATTGTGAATTAAATAATAATTAGGATAATTGCTGTTGATCCTATATTCAAACAACCTATAGTTTTTTTTTTTTTTTTTTTTTT
>AP025061.1:4355044-4518714 GCA_036186865.1 Eustoma russellianum | reverse complement strand
TTTTTTTTTTTTTTTTTTTTTTTGACCTTCAGTGCACCTATTTTTTGGACAAACATGCGAAGGACATTTTTGTCCAACAGGGGATTAGAGGAAAAAAAAAAAATTACGTTTTGATTCCTTACGGTTTGGTGAATCATATCCAACACCATCTGTGGTAGAAAAGATTGGATCCCCTCACCCACAATCCCCTCATCCACTTTTACATCACACGGCACGTGGCAGTAGGGAAGTATGGTGAGACTAGATACGGTGATCCTCATCTAGGCTCATCACCCTCCTCTCTGGTGCCACGTATCGTGTGGTGAGGAAATGGATAAGAAGATTGTGGTGAAAATATCCGGTCCCTTGGTAGAAGGGGATGAAAAAGTAATTTACCGTTAACATAGGAAAAATAGCATTTATCTTTTAATTCAACACTATACGAGGGCAAAATGTATGGAAAGAAATTATGAACCACCGTTGTATACACACATGATACTCAAACCGTATATATTATCAGTTCATAGTACTAGTTTGATATATCCTAAGATATGTGTCGCCATGCTATTAATGGTAACTGAAAAAATGTCTCCTAATGTACCACTAAATTAGTTGCGCTTCTTATATTGTGAAGTAGCAGTTGATCGACACAGCCTGATACACCATTATAGGTCGTCAGGAAACAACTTCCGTGTGTTTCTAACACATAGGTATGGTTGCGTACATCCGACACTCCATACCCCACCATAGGCAGGAGTCTCTAAGGTAATGGATAAATGTTGTGTTGTTGATGATGATGTATCCTTGTAATATGTGACTTTTAAGTGTTTTAAGATATTTATTTTCACTAGTGAACTAGCACACCATATTTCTATTATTGTGGTACATATAGAACCGGTGGTCTTACTAAAATCAAACTCTCTATCCTTTGGGATGGAGGTATTGTTTGTCTGCCTTTCACTATCTCCAGACCCTAACGATAACTTTTGTTGTAGTTAGAATATACTGAGTATGATTGTTGTTGTTGTGTTTTCAAACAAAAGTATTTGATGGCACGCTGGTATAACTCTCAAGTTTGACGGGCCTTTTAATTTAAGGAAATTAGCCTTTTAGTTTGAAAATAAAGACTATATCTTGTTACAAGTTAGTCACAAACGTCAAAGATAAAATTCATCAAATTAATGCCATGAACACAAATTAGAAACGAAGCTAAATATTTAAAACTATAAGCGCTATTCACTCTATTCTTTCATATAATAGTAACTTATAATCACTTAGTAAACAAAGCGAAAAAAATATTATATTGTAAATGTGGCCCTCATATATTATTCCGCTTTTGGAATCATTCCATTAAACACCGTTGCTACATATCATTACCTAAAATTAGAGGTGTGTCGTTTAGCACGATGTTATTGCACTACCAACATCCATCAGTTGAGGGAAACGAAAATGATATGATTGTGACAAATGTTATGTCGATTATTGATTATTGTTTAGATGAATACCTTTGTTTACATTTTCAATGGGGTCAAGGACACATTTTTTACTTGAGTTTGTAATATGATGGAATACAGCAAAACGACTCACTAAATTGGGTGCGTTTCTTATATTGTGAGTATCAGTTGATCGATATAGTTTGACGCATCATTATGAGTCATTGGGAAACAACCTCGGTGTGTTTTCAGCACATGGATATGGTTACGTACATCCGACCCTCCTATACCCGTCATAAGCGAGAGCCTATATGACAATGGGTAATGTTGTTGTGTTTAGATCAATAGGCTTCGATGATATGATTATTGATTAGTGTTTAGATGAATGTGCTTGACTCTGAAATTTGATGAAATAAAACAAAATGACTCACTCAATTGGTTGCGGTTATTATATTGTGAAGTAGCAGTTGATCTGATCGACACAAGTTGACGCAATTTTCATTATGGGTCATCAGGAAACAAGTTGACGCAATTTTCATTATGGGTCATTCGGGAAACAACATTTGTATGTTTCTATAATTGCACACATCTGATTCTCATATTCCGTCATAGGCAAGAACCTATAAGATAATGGAATAATGTTGTTGTTTAGATGAATCTGCTAAATGAATAACCTTCAAAGATTTGTCACAGACAACAAATCTATAAGAGATGTCAATCTAAACTAAGACTTTAGCAAGATTCGAATTCTTACAGTATCCACAGCTTGTAACACAAAGCCACATGTTAATAGGAACGACAATGGAGTCGATTTGGATAAGTTCGACAAACTATACCGGATGAGATCTTAGGAGGCTAAAGGTGAAACAGAATATGAGGTCTCCAATAACGCGTCGCCACGTGTACAAAAGCGAATGGGTGCTGCACTTTTTTTTAAAAAAAAAAAAACTGTTTTTGTACACGTGGCAACGCGTAATTGGAGACCTCATATTCTGTCTCATTTTTAGCATCTAGGATCTCATCCGAAACTATACACCAGTCCATGTTATAAATATTTTATCCACATTCATGCATTATCTCTTGCAGATTTATCTTTATCTTTACGTAACCCATTAAATATTAGTTCCACCGCAAAATCCATCATACTCTCAAAAAAAACAAAAACAAAACGCAATCCAGTATGTATATATACCTTTATATAATATTGATTTATGTCATGCTTCTTTCTTGGCTGTTGATGCAACAAAAAGATTTATTCTCAAATTAAGATACTTTATGTCTCAATATTTTCATACTTAATCAAATATTTAGTTGGTCAAATACTATTTAAAATTAAATAGCTAAATAACTTTGTTACATCTTTTATTGAAATATTGCCTTAAATGATTAAAAAATATTTCGACAAACTACTATGTTAAAAACTTTAAAATTTTGGTCTTAATTGATATTTAACCATTTCTTATTTGACCAAGTGTGATAATATTTTTTAGATGGAGAGATTTGTACTTATCATTCTTGGAGCAAAAAATCATTTTTTGGCTCTGAGAGCCTCACCGTCCCAGTCACAAGGAGCATTGTGGAAGATGCAAATTAGGAACCGATCAGTCTCCTATGTTGGGTGAAGACTTACGTAGTAATCCATACAAGGTGTCCTCCCGCAAACCAGGCATTCGGCCTAGCAGCAGTGAAACATCCATACTGTGTGTGTCCCTGGAATCGGTTGGATGAAACCAGGCATTCGGCGTAGCAGCAGTGAAACATCCATACTGTGTGTGTCCCTGGAATCGGTTGGATGAGGACTTACACAGTGTCTCACACATGGTGTTCTCATGTAAACCAGGCATTTGGCTTTGCAGCAGTGGAACACCCACTGTGCGTGTCCTTAAAATCGAACTCTTGGCCTCTTGTAACAAATCACAACTCGAATAACAACTGAGCTATGCCTTTGAAGCGGCAAATAATCATTCTTATATGTGTGTGTGAGTGAGAGAGAGATTTAGTATTCTTGTAGGTGTTGCATGAATCATCATTGAACTTATTTTTGCCTCAAAGTCTGCGCATGTTAAAAGATCAGTCATTCTGGACAAATGTAAACCACATGACATTTGAGTAGATGTAAATTATTATGAATCCTAAATAAATTCTCGTACATTAGGATCATGTATTTGTGTAGAGTCTAGAAAAGTGTCGAATCGTTTCTTAATTTGATGTACGCAGCCTTATCTTGTACTTTTTTGTTCAAGAGGCTGTTTTCGTTAATCGAACCCGTGACCTCAAGGTTACAAAACAGCAATCTTATCAGTTACTCCAAGGCCCGCCTACTAAATTATTATGAATCATATAGTGGATTAACTTAAAAATTCTCAAACAATTGAATAGATATTACATGACCTTGCCCAATGTTATATTTCAGTTAATATTTGAGTTGAAAAACTGCTCTAAAAATGTGTAGGTTCAAAACAGGACACGTGCAGCATATGAGCAATGTCGCTATCTATGTATGAATGACAAAGGCCTGAATCTGACCCGATTAGATGCTGGGTTACGGGCCTTGTTTGCAGTGAACTTCTTGTGTAGATGTCTGGTAACGTCTTACCAATTTAAAAGAACGTTGCGTTTTTTATTTGAATTCTCTATGCAGCTCTATGGTGTTGAGACAGCCACGGATTTGAGCTCTTTTTTTTTTTTTTTTTTTGCTTCAGATATTACACGACCTCGAATATGTAAAACATGAAAGGAAAACAGAGATAGCAGATTCCGTTAGTGTAACAGGATCTACTTTACCAAAAAAAAAGGGGAAAAAAAAGTCAAAGTCTGGGTTGAATCCTCCTAAAACAATCACTATCGCAAATTTGAAATATAATTATTCGGTTAATATAACATCTTTCTTACTAGGTAATTTGATATTTCATTAGATTTTAGTCGAGCACAGTAAAACCAGTCGTAGCTCAATAAAATTATTCTATTGTTAAAATTAGGAAGAAAATAAATAGGTAATTTTATTTGATGTTATTCTTAAAACTTTCCATCACTCAATCACACGTTAAAATAATATCACAGGTGGTGATAGTCCACACAATCATAGTTCGGTGAAGAGTAGCCTAATAATTCATAATCGGATTAAAGATATAGTTGGTATTCGGATTGGAACGGCCTTCAGCATTCGCGTTTAGATCATGCCAATAATTCATAATCGGATCTTTAATATTAATTAGTCTAGGACAGACTTTGAAAAATTGTTATACTAAAACACATTATTTGATTTACATAGAGTTTTGTTAAATGAGTTGGATTTAACCTTTCTTTTTTAGATAAACGTTCATATTTGATCAAATTTATCAACTAGAGAGAAAAATGGATGAAGGAAAAAAAACAAAGAGGGAGAGAAAACAAATGCGGAAACAACGATAACAAAAAACACAGGGAGAAACAAAAGAATTGAGAAGAGAAAGTTTCTCATTCAATCAAGTGTAAAAACTATTATGTACATCAAATGAGCTTGACCACTTATATATACTACAATGCGTAAATGTCTATACTTGATAAATAAGTTGACACACAAGTCTAATTAGCACGTAACCTAAAATAGCGTGTAGAACCGTCTTCTTCTCCAACATCCATATGCAAGTTGTTCATATGTTCTTGGACTAAATTGTCCTTTGAGTCCCTATATATTGTGTCTCAGCTGTCTTAGTATGTTTTTCTCAATTGAGATTTCAGATGACTTCAACATTGTGCCTCTGTGAACCTGACTGATTGTGTTTGGTCACTTTGGCACCTAGGCTCGTTATCGCTATCCTTGTGTTGAGCATACCGCTGTGTTCTTTACCTCGGCTCATCACAACTGTCTTTGTATTTGGGGCGCTGTTGTGTTTTTTCAGGTCATTACTTCGGCAATACACATTATTACTGGCAACTTCAACATTTAGCGTGATGTTGTATTTCTTCACCTTGCCACTTCAGTTCAGCTGAACCGTATCTCGGACCTAAATTTTTCTCAAGATGGCGTCAAAAAAAAATCTCTGCTGCAATGATCTGCAGACGAGGACTTTAGCGGGACCCAAATCGATACAGAAAAAACAAGAACTTCAAGCTGTACAAAAGCAACCCTTCACGTTCAAAAAATGTGCTACATTTTTTTCTCTTCTCTAGATTTCTTTTTTTCTTTCTTCTTTCTGTTTTCCTCCTTACAAGGAGAGTTGGCATCTGCAAGAAACGACTGGCTCACCGCTTTCAAAGATTATCATATGTGTACGCGTGTTTCTGGTTTTCCGAAAAGGATAATATTTGCCCCCCATTTCTTTGGTTTTTTCCCTTAGTCAACAAACCTATCGATTGCGGCGAAAATCGTATCTTTCGTTTTTGATTTATTTTGAAATTCATATATCCCCAAACAACAAGACGTTCCCCGTACGGTAAGGGTGGTAAGGTTGTGGAGAGAGGATTATGGATAGATTGCTCTAAGTGTATAGTCCAGTTGATATTCGGATTAAGATTTGTTTCAAGAAATCAATAGTTCGATTATAGAGATACGCATAATGTGGGTGTTCCATTGCTGTTAGGTCAAATGTCTAGTTTGCAGGGACACCTTGTGTGGGTCAGGTCGTAAGTCCTCGCCCAGCTTAGGAAGCTGCTTGGCTCCTAATTTGCATCCTCTACAATAAAGATGAGATCCTCTAACCCAAAATCTCTCACTCATCTCTCCATCACATGACACGTGGCATGAGGGGCTGGTAAGGATATATGCGGGAGACCCTCATCTAGCTTCACCACCCTCCCTGCTGTCACGTATCGTGCGGTGGAGAGATAGGTGAAAGATTCTGAAGTGAGGGGATCCAAATCTTCCATTGCTTCTTGGGACTGGGACGGTGGACCCTTAACGAGGGATTTCGCTTAACATTCACTGTTGTTATACGTCCATAGTCGGATCAGTATAGACGAAAGAACCTGAAATGTATTGTGCTAGTCCAGATCCTTACAACTACATTGTCCTTTTAGAAGCTCTTATACCGTTAGATTCAAAATTTATTATATAAGTTCTGAATTAATCGTATAAGTTTTTAAAATTAAAGGTAAACATTTAGTTCATAGTGTAAGTTGAAAATATTGAACTTATTACATAGATTGTGAGAGAAAGACTGTATCTGTGTATATTTAAACGCCCATTTCAATATCACATACAAGATATAGCAAGTGGAAAGCTTATAGCTAAAAGACATGGGAAGGAAGGATGGTTTTAGCTTTGTATAAGAAACGTGGCTATCCGCAGGCAAGCTTTGTCATGTCCCTTCTTCACCAGGCTGTGGACAAAAACACATAGGGAACCTCACATGGATGTTTTGGGAAACATCACTATTAGGATGCAAACATCTTCTTGATATTTTAAATGCATTATTGTATATATATATATGTATATATGTATTGATGAAGCTGGATCTTCACCAAGGGTCTAATACGACCTCAAATGAACGTTGACAGTTAACTCGAAGAATAGTTAACTGGTTTGAAGTTGGTAGCTGGAATAGCTTCCTGAAAGTCCTGCACAAGGAAGCAAAGATCAGAGGTCCCGGGGGGATGACCCCGGGTAAAACCCTCCGACGCTCAAGTCAGTTTGAGCCATTTCTCACTGAGAATATAGTTTAGTGTATGGAGTTAGAAAATTCTCGCAGGTCTTAGCCGAAGAGAAAGTTCAGTGTATTAGCTCCAAGTTGTATCAAGGATAGATTTTGGATTGGATCCTCTTTCTGGTCTGCCTTGGCCTGCTTTTATCGGTTTTTTCCCGCTCCTGGCCTCTGGCGGCGGATAAGATGTTTGCTTGGTGCAGAAGACCTAGGACGCCGTAGGTTTGCTGATGTGACTGGTAGACCGGCTAATGTGACTAGTAGGTCGGCTGGAGTGATTTTGACGCGCACAGGTTGGATAGCCAGACGTGTACCCTTCCTTTGAGCTGCACTTCTGCCTGATGGTTCCATGATGTAATGATGTGCTTGATTCCTTTGCTGAAGTGCAGAACCAGGCTATGCCGAAGTGTAGAACCAGGCTTTGCCGAAATGCAATGTTGAATCTGGCAGAAGTGATCTGCAACGTAACACTCAGGCTGTAGCTGAGGTTAAAGTTAGGTGCCGAGGTGCAGTCCTTGGCTTATTCTTCGATAGTATAAAGGATGTCATGGGGCTCATCCGAAGTGCAATCACAGCTGAACAGCAATACTTGGGTGCTGAACTGCAGAAGTTATACCGTTGACTGTTGTTGACTAACAGACGATTAATTCTGGTTTATCATGTA
This sequence comes from Eustoma russellianum, assembly GCA_036186865.1. Taxonomy (NCBI): domain Eukaryota; kingdom Viridiplantae; phylum Streptophyta; class Magnoliopsida; order Gentianales; family Gentianaceae; genus Eustoma; species Eustoma russellianum. The sequence goes on along the minus strand of AP025061.1, from coordinate 4,511,017 downwards.
TATATGTGTATATGTGTGAGTTGTGTGTGTATATATATACACATCTACATGTATATGTACGTGTGCACAAAAATATATATTATATTCTTGTGTGTATATATTCATTTATTTATTTATAAACAGTGAACCAGTAAAATTTTGATTGAATCTGATCGAACCTATTGATTTAGTCCGAGTGAGAAACATACAAACAAATCACGCATTGCAATTTGTGATCCTCAACCCCTCATAGATGGTTTGAATTAATCCTAATAGAACCTACTTCACCAACTAGTGTTATTTGGCGTTATTTTTTATTTATTAAAATGGTTTCTTTGTTAATTATTTTTAGTTAAAACTTAACCAGCCACTCTAAACATACGAATGAGATCTACTGATTTTTGGTAGACAGTCAGTCACATGATCGTGTCATTTATGTAGGTAGAGCCGGAGGTCTCACTGGAAGTAGACTCTCTATCCCTTGAGATAGAGGTATTGTCTGTCTACCACTTACCCTCTCCAGACCCTAACGATAGCTTTTGCTGTCGTTGGGATATACTGGATTCGGATGATGATGATGAGTCAGTCACATGATCGTCAATAAAAAGTTGGCACATGATATTTAAATATTAAAAGCATACTAATAATTAATTGTCACAGAACAACCTATACAACAACATTACAACATTACTTTATTGTTTTAAAGGCTCTCACCTATGATGGGTATGGAGAGATCGGATGTATCGAACTATACACATGTGTTAGAAACATACAGAGATTATTTTTCGATGACACATAATGAAAATCGCGTCAAACTGTGTCGATCAACTGCTACTTCAAAATATAAGAAGTGCAATCAATTCAGTGAGTCATTTTACTTTATTCCATCATATTCTAAAATCAAAGAAAAGTGTGTCTTAGATTCCATTCAAAATAAAAATATCTCGCAACAACCTCTGTTAGTGGTTATTGGTTGATCCTCTATTAAAAGGTAAGCAGATTGAGACTCCTAGACATAACACATCAAAGTCGAAACTATGTAAAAATCGGTGGCCATATCGACGAATGTGTCTACAATTATCACATCAAATGGGATTCACAATGATATGACAGGTGTGTTATGTTAAAACTAATTGACAATCGTTATTTTATGTATGATGTTCGACTAATGCTATTGGCGAAATTCTTCGCTCTAAGAAACACCGTCTCAGTCTCAAAAATCATTGTGAAAGATATAAATCAGGAGCCCAACGGCCTCCTAAGTTGGGTGAGGACTTATACATTGACTCACACAAGCTGCCCTTGCAAACCAGGTCATCGGCCTAACAGCAGTGAAACACCCACACTGTATGTATCTCTGGAATCGAACTCTTGACTTCTTATAGCAAATCTCAATCCAAGTACCAACAAGACGTACGCTCTCAATTGATTCCTTGGCCTGTACAATGTTGAATACAAACGTTTGTCGGACATGCTCAAAATTGGTATATTTTGCGTGTCAATGTAGAGATAAGTTCAAAGGATTGTGTTTCATGCGTCATTCCACAACAATTGTGTTACTTTAGCCTCTATAGAATCACGAGAAGAAAGCAAAAGACCTTTGATGAGGGAGTGGGTTCTCACTCAGTACCAGAGGCCTCTTAGCCAAGTGGAATGTAAATCAAGGGATGTGCTCCACCGACAGCCCTGCAAAGGGAGAGGACACACGAGACTCAGCCAGCCCAGAGGCAAACCTGATACTGCTACAAGCATTTCTTTTGGTTTCTTGGAATCATCTAAAATGAAATTTAAGGAATCACTAAGTACGATTTCCTTCTTAGAAATTTTGCATTATTTACTGCCAAGATTCTATATGTTCTGTAACGTAATACTGAAATTCCTACATATGCATGATTGCTGACGTGAAATTTTTTTGATTTGGAGAATAGATTCTCCCGTGCGACTGGGAAGAAATCAAAAGCTGTAATCAGATAAGCATAGAGAATTTAAAGACTTGTCATTATTTATTTTCTATTCAGAATTCATATTTAACGCTTTAATCTATTAATACTATGTCTCATAACTGAATTTACATAAGTCAAGATATTGTAGGAGATGGGGTATGATTATTAAATATGTAAAAAACATGTATTAACTTAAAAGACGAGAAATGTTTTTTATAACAAACCAAAAATTGTACAATCCTGAAATCACAATAAACCTAAGCTTTCATGCACATGTATTAGTAGTAAACAGTTCTTGTAAGTCACCAACTGTTAGATTAGTAATTACAAACTTAGTTTGATCTTTAATTCTCTCAAAACTGCTGAACGACTTGAGTCTGTCGTGATAAGGCAAACATTGTGGCTAAAGGAAGGATTTTGATGCATCGCAATGAAAGCAATCCAGCTGCGAAAATAGCTTGTTGCATAAAATATAAAATAAGGCTACGTACATCAAATCGCAAAACGATCGGACCCTTTACTGAATCCTGCGCAAATGCAAGAGGCAAGTGAACCAAGAACGCTCTTTAATTCAGTGTTAACGTCATACGCCATTAGTGTTAGGCATGCGAAAAAACACCACATATACTCGTATTTCACTGTTAAAATTACGATGTAATCTTAATATCAGATTTTTCAATCAGGTCGCACGTTTGTAGTTCGTACAACTTCGCATGATATGATGAAAATGAGATGGCTGAAATGGAAAATTACAGCCAAAATGTTGCTTTCCCAGTCCCACCCCTGGCCCCTTCTTTACCTGGAGGGGGAGGGGGGGGGAGTCAGTGGGTATTTCCTCACTCGAAATTACAACAAACTATTAGACACCACCAATTCACAACTCGAAATTGAGTGGATGCTTAACCCTGCGCTTCAAACATGTGGGCACATGAACACGACACAGACATAAAGCTAATAAAGAGTTATATGAACAAGGGCTAAACTCCTAATTACGTCATTAACAATAATGGCATCACAAAACAAGGTACATTTGCTGCTAATGCACGGAGGCACTAGAGTCAATCAACCAATCATACTCAGTATATCCCAACGGCAGCAAAAGCTATTGTTAGGGTCTATGGAGGGTAAGTGGTAGACAAACAATAACTCTATCCAAAAGGGTAGAGAGTTTGCTCCTAGTGAGACCTCCGACTCTATATGCACGGAGGCACTAGAGTAAATCGAGCAAATAAACAAATATAAGGGATCTACAGTGGGAATGAAGTAGAAATACAGGCAACTGTAGGCTTATCTGGAGAAGAGGACTGAAAAAAAGAGGACCATGGACCAACCTGTCAGAGATTGCAGAGAAAACCATGTGACTAGCATCTCCACCATTCCCCCACCCCCACCCTCACCCTCATCTTGGCAATTACATATTAATCAAGGAAGTCAGCCATGTTCCCATATAACTTCTTGCTTTCAGAAGCCCCAAACAATATGCAAGTGAAAAGTTTGCCCCATGGCTTTGCTGTCCTTTTTTCTTCTTTTGTAAACATTGTGGATACTGATAAAGAACCAATCTAGCTATGAAGATTCTTCACAAATAATGGTAAGAAAAGGACTTACTTCTAACTTGACAAGTAGTACCCTGTTTTTCAACTCCTTTGGGTAACTGCTTTTGGTTGGTACCTTAGGGACTCCTGAGGCAAGTCCATGTGAATTATCAGCTGTACCAGTCCAATAGTTAACAGTATGGAACAAACTTTAGCATCTTTTGAAGTAACACCTTTAACCTCCCAAGATTGAGCTCAGGCATCGTATCGCAACAAAGAAAACAGTGGAATCTAGGCATCATCAACCTCTAGTAGAACCCATTTGCCCTCGTGCTACTTGCCAACAAGGAGCTGATGGAAACTTAATAATCTAACTATGGTCAAGTTTACGCGGAAATAACTTGGGAGTGTTTAATGCAAAGAACCTAATGCTCTATCATCTTCTACAGCGGATAGAGTAGATGGTAACTTGAACTGTTGGCAGAATAATCAAATTATGCAAAATTGAACTCTGCTACCAAAATTTCAGCTTGATGTTGAAGAAGTGTGCAGAAGCAACACAACCACATAAAATGAAGGCGTAGAGAAACATGATAGCTAGGGCTGATGATGGTGACACGAATAAAGTATCTATGGACAAGTTCACAACACCAGTCAATAAATTGGCCTGCATGCACATATTTTTTGTCACTAAATATCTTATGAAGAAAAGTCAAAAACAAGCTGTGTCAAAAATTGATTGAGATTTTCTTACCAGAAGAAAAGATGCTAATAAATTCTGATTAAATGCTTCTTCCAGCATGGATATTCTGCTTCTGGGTATATAATCAGAGAGCATTATTATGGCTAGAACCTGAAAATCAATGATACAGGCCATTAAGAAAACACTAATGGCATAAAATTTGTAAATCTTCTAGCGAATTTTTAAGATGCAGATAGCCTCAAATGTCTGATGAAAACCAATCTCAGTCACAGTTTCATATGCCAGATAAACTCCACGTACATGTTCTTTGCAAGTTCACGCAGTAACAAACCTTGACAAGTAAACACTTACAAGGACAATCAAGATAGCAAAACAGCAAACAAAATAATAATAATAATAAAGGCAAGTGAATACTGCACAGGCCTGTAAAATACAAGAAAATGTGTAAAGGTGCATTGGTATAAATAGTAAAAGATAAAATTATACTTTTTCTGTATGCTCCCTCCAACTACACTATGGAAGTGCAGATCAACTCCTTAGAAATTCTTCAGAGATTGAAAAGACCAGACTGCTCAATCAGTGCAAGTTGGTTCATTTTTATGGCTATTCAAGCATTCAAAACAAGACATGCAGTAATAACATCTCCATTAATGTGAGCACGGAATTTTCAGGTGTTACGCCATAGAGGGAAATTTTGGTTCTGAATTCTGCTATGCAGCTGACAACTTGCTCCAGAAATCTGGTAATATTAGGGCCTTCTCTCTCTTTTAATAATCACGAATAGAGCAAAGCACATCTTTTTTTCTCTATTAATTAAGTCAACTTTTTCATCCCCAACATCAATTTTGCAACAAGCACAAACAGATTGCCGATGAAAACTACGAAGAACTCATCAGGTACATCAACCTAAATTTGAATCAGGAATGATACATAACAGAAGTGCTTAGTTAACTATGGGCCAAATATTCTCGTAAGTATGCAAGAGCCAGTGAAGACATTTCCTTTTCCTTGTCCATACAGAACATGCAAACATTCATGGCTAAGGTGCTGCGATATAACATGTGCTTTGGTTTGTGCTAGCACAAGGAGATACTTTGAGAGCATTGTAACAGTAGCGCCAACTTTAGGCATACAAAGATTTTCACCAAGCAAGACAAAAGTAGAATGGTGGTGAATTCCTTAACATGTGGGTGGGGCTTTAACTAAATATTGCCAGACATCTTCTTTTGAGTCTCGGCTTTCAGTCAGCTAGTGAACTTAGCAATTTGGCAGGCATGAGTAATGTTTGGGCATATTATCTTTTGGGCTAAACTGTCAGCTAATTTTCGTAACCACTGTCGCATTCCAAAAGCCGGTGTAGGCCACTGCAAATGATTGGTACGAGGCAAAGGCATTCTCATGAATTGTACCGATTGGTGGAGGGGAATGTTTGATAAACAATAAAAATGGACAAATTTCGTCCAATATCCACTTAATGATTCAATACCAACAGTCATCATTATTTTAAAATAACTGATGCTACCAAATTGGTCGGAGTTGATGAGACTACAATAGAAGAGGAGCTTTGGTCCCAATAGTTATAGTCGAATAGCCTTTTCATGTAAAAGTTGAGTCCAGTTTAGCATATCAATAGGCAGCTTCCAGTGTAGAGCACGGGAAACTCTGATTTGCCAAAAAGAGCATATGCAATTAGTTATTACCTTTCCTATGCAGGCTTCGTTCTCAATGCTTCAACAACAAATAGTACGGACTAGGAATAATGCACTCAACCTCTTATATAATTCATATACTACTTTCAGATGCCCAACCTAGGTAGAGTTTAGGAATTGGTACATTCAACAATAACAACACTCATGCTTTTTTCTTGCTATGTGGGGTCGGATATATAAATGAATCATTTTTCTTGCACTTTATTTATTTTAGTTTATTTATCTTTGGTTATTTTTAGTCGTAGTCTAAATCTTACTCTCTTTGTGTGTCTCCTAATACCTGGTGCATAATATACGCTTTTAGGATACGACTCTTTGAAAATATCATATCATCTCAACCGTAATTCCAACCTAAATACCAAATATTCTCACTAATCGGCTATATGAATCAAATGTCTCCACTAAGTTGTATCATTGACCATATGCTCCCCAATTATCATATAAATCATACATTTTCTTTTTGTCTCTCTTCGTATCTTCTTTGATCTCTCTCCCATATTTAACATGTACCTCATTCATTGTTCCACACTGCGATTAACAGGTGCGTCTGCAGGAAGTTCTCAAAATTATACGTAGATCCTCTGATTTAAGGGAATTGAACCCTAAAAAAAGCAAGCATACAACCTTCTGATCCTCATGATTTAGAACGGAATCCTCCTCTTATTCCCTTTTCCTTCTTCTCCCTATTCACCTCTGTGAACCAAACTCAGGTACGAGATTCAAATTGTCAGGACATTCTTGTTTCTATCTGAGCCTTTCTGTCCTCGCAACTCTATAACCCCATAGCAAATGGGCAGGGAAATACATAAATCAAATTTTCCCTTTTCCTTCTTCTCCCTATTTCTTAGTAGACTGCTAAGAACGATAATGACACTAGTCAATCTGCAGCTTCCGCAAATGCTTTTTGATTGATGTAAGCCCCTATTTAATCTGACTATTCCCGAAATTGATCTCAAGTGCACAACAATTCCACTGACTAACACTTAAAACTGAGTGAAATTCTTTACCAGACCTAACTTTTGGTGCGCAAAAAAAAACGCTTATATCAATACATCTAACTGTGAATTCAACAGGAAGTTCAATTGACCAGCAAGTTCACAAGCATCACAGAAGCAATTGATCAAACTCATCCAAATTGTAAACATATGCAAGAGCAGCTTACTTCCAAGTAAACAAAGACATTTCTCCATTTCAGCTAACAGAACAATCGTCACCGTCAAAAATTAAAGGGTACTCATGTTACAGAGACACCCCACTTACCTGCAGGTTTACAGCCATCAGCAGAGCAACATATGCCAGGTTGCACTGCAAAAGTTTTGCTAATTATATAGTGATCAATACTAAGGTTGTATACAAACTAAAAAATCAAGCCTGACAACTTCACAAAGAGAATTCTTACCATTCTTCGGGACACTCTCTCTACTTTCCAGTCTACAAACAATGTCAAGGACCTGAAGGATTCAGAAGCTAAGGATCAAAAACCAATAGCATTAAACACAGCTAGTGTTTCAGGTAGAAACTCTAATAGATATGATTGACACCAGAAGAAAAGACAAAGAATCCAAACTCTTCTCCTTGCAATTCTTTTAGATGCATATGAAGCCAAAGCTTGATTTGCAAATAAAACATAGCTACCCAACTGCACTCCTAGAAGATACAGGCCCCAATATCCTGAGGAAAACAAATCACAAATCAGAGCTGGGATATAAGGTAAGCCTAAGAATCAGAGGGGTATAGACACATATTTCATGCAGCTGGTGAAACAAAAATACAATCCCAGAAGAAGGATCACTTATTTAATATAATAGAAAACAGTCGAGCAAAGAATAAACAGCAATTTACTCGGGCTAATACAGCATCTCTTATGAAAACATAAGCTATTCACAACATATAATTGTTTGCGGCAAAAGTTAGGATCTTGAGCCAGCTTGTGGGCAAACATCAAGGCCACTTGGATTGAACAAATAGCGATAACATAAGACTGCGTTCAACGCATATGTCCATAATATATATTGTGTAATATGAATATTCCTGAGAGAACTTGCTTATTTCTGCCTCGCTGTAGCTATAAGTGGAATCTCTTAGGACATAAGTAGCAGGATCTTCCAGAATTCAAGAAAGAAGAAGCAATCCATTGCCTAGAAAATCTTGGGTAACATTATGCTCGCTGTCAGCAGTTAAAGAGGTAAAAAAAAATAGAACCATTGGAACATTGCTGTTAATTGTTGTTTTCATCTCAAATAAGACAAACCACTTAAATGCATCAACGCGGATGTGTCTGCCATTAGTAAGCTTGCTGTTTTTGACGACTTGAAATCATAACCACACATCACAAGGCTACAACTAATACCACTCCACTACAGCTCCCCTTTACACTTTCTTATAGCTAATAAATAAAACACATGAATTCCAATCAGCTTACCCAGAATACTGAACATTCCTTCCTTATTTTGGCTAATGATGTCATTTCCTCTTTCATCAGACAGCAAATACTTGTTAAGCCCAAGCAGCAGCAAAATCTGATATCCTAACATGCCAGCAAATAACAATGTAGGTCAACATGAAAACGAAGGCATTGGTAAAGCTTAAAAGGTATACAACAACAACAACACTACCCCATGGTCTTAGAGGCTCCCGCCTATGGCGAGTAAGGGGGAGTCGGATGTACACAACCTTACTTGTGTTGGAAACATACAGAGGTTGTTTCCAGATGACCATAATAAAAATTGCGTCTAGTATTATGTCGATCGACTGCTACTTCACAATAAAAGAAGTGCAGTCAATTTAGCGAATCATTTTGATTTATTCCATCATATTCCAAAGTCAAAGAAGAGCCTCCTTGACTTAATTGGAAATGGGAAAAAAAACTTAAAAGCTATAAAAAAAATAGTTATAAAACAGAACATTTACCAACTAAAATGACGAAACCTAAAATTCCACAATACTTTGGAGGAACATTGACTACCGATGTCACAATTGCCACAGCAGCTAATGTAAAAAAGAAGTTCCAATGGACTCCATACTCTCCCACGTGAACCTGGAAGAAGCAATATATAGCATACATCAGTCAAATGTAAAGAAGCAATACTGATGGTATACGCAGACATAAATAGCAAACATAAAAATAGTCATCTGCTACAGTTGTGCTCAATCATTTTAGAACCCTTTGTAGAAAATAGAGAATTATTATAATAAGTTTATTATTGTAGTATTTTCAGGGAATAGCCGTTATTCTCTTTTTCTGCAATATAGCCGTTAGAGCTATCCAGTATATATATATGTATGTTGCAAGTCTCAGCAACGTCAATTGAGAATGATGCCCTACTGATTTATAATACATGAACTTTGTTCTTCCTCTTCTTCAAGTTCTTATTCTTATTCTACAAATAAGGAGATACATTCTCGGCAAGTCATTAGATCAGTATTCCCAGATTCTTCTGCTCTTAAATTCTTTACCCTTCTAATTGGAATGTTAACCAAAGCACAGCTCATTATAGACAGTGTCTTTATAAACCTTAATAACTGAATTGCATCAACACCTGAAACCATGTTCCTGGATCCCACCTAGTAAGAATAAAAGGAATTCTATAAAGAAACAGAAAAATTTGTACAAACTACTAAATTCAACAAATCCACGTAAAACCAATGGCAACAAATACATGATGGCAGACTGCCTACTTTCAAGCAGTTCCTTGCACGATACTTCAAGCTAAGGATTGTCTATCCCATATAGGATAGTACTCACTGGGATTGCACATACAGGCCAAAGTTATATAAATATGATATACACAGACACATATATATATTACATGTGTGTGTGTGTGTGTGTAGAAGGAAAAGTTATTCCACCTGATAGTCAACACCCGAAGTAAATACCAGTCGAGCCAATCCTAGAAGAATTAGAGGGCTAGATGTACGGAATGCAGTTCCCAGTATCCTGGAAAACAAACCACAAGCCATGAAAGTTAAGGTTATCAATGGACAAAGGGCACCAACATGGAAACAATAACTAACATTAAACAGCAACATGCAAACATCTGTCTTTTTCTTCCCAGTAAGGTGAACAAGTTCTACTAATTTAGGATTAAACACCTATGGAATTTTAGTTAAAAGTGTTTTTGCATATTTTCCGATAAATAGGAGGGTGACTGGAAAAGAAAGAAAGGGAAAAAAAAGCTTTCTAAACATGTATGCAGAAGAAAAGAAAAGCGTGAATTTTTCAGCATACGCAGAAAGATTTCATCATTTAGTAACAGTTTCAACACCATAGAGATATAACTACAACAACTATCCTTAGTCTGCTGCACTTTCTAGACACTATTAGCAAAAAGATTGAACATTGTGCCTCAAAGAACAACAACAAGAAGACCGATGATAAGAATAACAAATAATCATGACACTAACAATAATGCATAAATAAAAGTTAGCGTCAATATCCTAAAGTTTATACCTCATACATCCATTATTGAACTAATCTTCCAGCATAAGACACATTCATCATGAAATGGCTTCTGTCAGTTCAAATAACATGCATGAAAACAATACCAGCACCTTGCCTGGACGTTCATTTTCTTATAAACTTGCAATATATTGCTGGTTGGGAGAACCCTGTAGAGCTTAAAGAAAATGGCGTGCCAAGCAACCACAGGAAGAATCAAAAGGGATTATTTACACATGGATTGGTAGAAGTAGGATGGAAAGAGAACAAAAAAAAATACAGAGAAAATAACATAAAAAGTCATCCTGAGAAAAATATACTTATGAATAAGATCGAGTATATCCTAAACTAGACACATAATCTCCATGAAGTCCAGTTTCAGAGTGTAGGCAGCGAGTACGCACAACATAACTTCAGCAATTTTTTCAGCATGAATCAACAAAATAGAACTTGAAGAGACAAGTGTACAACATACTCATCCGACAGAAGCTCATTTAAAGATGAATTCAAAAAAAAAAAGTTCTGAATTCAAGCATCCGGGGAATCAATACACAAGGTAGCAAGAAAATGCATCACAGTAAGATCAATATCCTCAATCTCACACTAGAAAATAAACCAATTTTTTATATGAAGCTCATTGGCAAACCTAGCAACCCTTATCTGGGGCTCCTATTAATGGATTTTGGAATTGGGGACGCTGTTGCTCTGCAGAACTTTTCATCGAGTAAATGTAACAGAGACAAGAAAATTGGTTAAGGGTATAAGAGTTATCAAATGACAGAATTGATATACATACACTGTTGAAGTGCCTCGAGCTTGCCGCGAAACTATGGCATTGGCTAGAACAAATGAGCCTACTCCAAGATCCATCTGATGCAACACAAATATTTAAGAAATATTAATGGAAGTACGGTAACAACGAAACTCTATTTCACAAAAAAAAATAAAAAATCAAAGAATACTATTAAGCATACTCATACATGTTGATAGAAATAGATTCCCAATTAACACAGCAATAATACTTTAACGACCAAATTATCTTAAGATGTTGACAATTACAAATTTGGCTTCACAATAAAGATGAATGCCTATATGAGAGTGAACTCAATAAACGCTGGCGCAAACTTCACAGAGAATGGCAAAAGCGTCTTTGATATGATTTCATATCTTACTTTCTCTTGCGTCCATTCCCGAGAAAAACTTCATACTGGAAGTGCTTTTTCTTTTTCCTTTTTAGTTGAGCACCCAACAAGAGCCTGACCTTTTCATGACACTGAAGTATATATAAGCATCTTATTGCAGGATCAAATACAGCATGAATTTTTTTCAGTACAGTCATGATATTCTAGAAAGAAATTCACAAAACAAACTGAAACACTTCCGGTTCTACTCAAACTAGTGATTCTTGTCATGATAGGAATATCTCTCAGAACCGGTGATACCTTTTAAGAGGATGACATTGACAAAAAAGGATTCTGCCTTAGTATGAAACATCTAAGTCTATTCCAAGCTATACAACCCTTTATGTTAAAGGCAGACAGTACGTAACCAAAGGAATGCAGCTAGGTCATCTTACTTGCAACTAAGCGGTTCATACATGTTGCCACCGCAAGGAAGAGGAAACAACTTGAAAAAACCAGGCACCACCTCGGTATGCACACAGTCCTCAGTGAAACTTTCAAGAACTTCTCCTGGCATAATTACCTTGATCATGCTTGAACCTACTTAGGCTGTTTCCAACCCAAGCCCTAACTTGTCTGCATTACGCAGATGCTAAAGAAGTCACATATTGAAGATTATTGGATGTTGATCCCTAACAAATTAAATGATTCATAATTTTTCAGAGGGAAAATTTTCGGAGGGAAATGTATAGGTCAAGGTTGGCTGAAGTTACTGTGGTGAAAGGAGCATGTTCTATGGTGTGCTTTCTTGTGAATAAGCGCCTAGCGCCTCTTTTGTGACCATATATCTGTGCATGCCCTTACTTGGAGAAAGTCTGGCACTGAATCCCACGAGCCCTAAATTCGGAGCAGAGGCCCTCTTCTCTGCTAGAGTATTGGTATGGGTAATGGGGCATCACCGGAAGACAAGATTACAGAAGGAAATTGCATGGCCAAGCTCGACTCCTACTGTCCAAAGAAACAAGCAATCACGCTTGAGGACAATCAAGGCAACAGGGATAAGGACACCGGAAACACTGGACAATATTAAGATGGTTATGCCTAATGGAGGGATGTAAACAAGAACATGACCAACCAGGGAAATTTCCATAAACTGTATCAGTGACCAAAGTATCTGTCTTATCACACTCCCTGATCCATTCTTGAACTTTTCAGGGTTTTCTCGCTGAGACAGAGGTTTTGTGAATATCCTCCCATTTTATAAACAGGGAAAAGCTATATGAAATGAAATCTTTTACTAACAAAAAGAAGTAGAAAGGTTAAAAACAGCTACAGAGAGTATAAATAATAAAAGAAGATCACAGAAAAAAGACAAATGCCTGATGTGGTGACCATGGAAAATCCATACCAAGCTGGTCCCATAAGTCTCTGTTTTAGCATATCTTCTTGGAAATATCTTGAAGTCAACGGCCAAAATACACAAGCAAGTGAGAAGCATCTGCATAATAAAACACATAGCCAAAATCAAAAATACTGTAAATTAATTTTTATAAACAACACCAAATTCCCCCCCTCTATGTTTAACCAAGCAAGCCCCTACCATAATAATTCTGTAACATGAGACATGTTCCCTGAGAGATAGGGAACTGGAACCCTGAAAAACAGAAGACCCACATCTGTTTCAAAATTAGTAAGCTTCTAATTTATGCATCACAGAAAGTAAATGAAGTCACTTATCTACATTGAAGAATTCCATAAAGCCAAACGAATACTTGCTTTTAGTGGGGGACAAAAGTATGTAAGTGTGGACCTACCTTCCAAATAGAAGAGCGAGAAACAGAAATAAGCTCAATGAAATTCCAAGTATGTAAATCCATTCAGAAAGAACCTGTCATCAATAGCTCTCATTAACATGCAAGTACAAAAAAGATTGTGACTTGAAAGTAGTCTATGTCTGAGTGTGCGTACACAGATTAAAAAGTTCAATTTCGTAAACATCTTTTTGACCAGTAACAAAGAGACAACTTGCCAACTTCAACTCATTCAAAATATAAATTCAAAGGACAGCTCTAAAATAGCCATGCACCTAAGTAGAAGATATTCTGACAAAACCTGAAGCCCTTACAGTTAAAAACAATGTGAAAGGAACTGCAAGGAACAAGAAATCTAGAGCAATTCGAGCGATATAATCTGTCAAGCTTTGAGTGCCAGAACGTCTGCTATCATTTTTCCTGGCTGAGGCTTCACTTTTTTCAAGACCTTAAAGAAACAACACTCAGGTCAGTTCCAATCCCGGTATAAAGTGAAATCACCATCTGGTTCCAAGAGAACAACTAGGGAGAGAACAGCAGAGGGCATGGGTGACACCTTCTAAGTGACTGAACAGAAACTATACAGGAAAAATAAAAGAAAGAGAAAAAGAAAACAGCTTCCCAAAAATACCACCTTTTAATTAGACAAAAATATAGTACTATCATAGTATTGAAGAAGTGACTAGAATTTTCAGGTCTGGTATGATTTCATCCACAAAGACAAAGAGGAAAAGATTCTTCTACTACGAGAAGCTGAAAATTTACTTGAGATCACACTACTGCATACGAATGCATACTAAAAACACAATGCAGAGAAAATTCAAAAATTCTAAAATTAGTAAAGTTAAGTAAATGGATAACGTATATTATAGCACCTATATTTTTGCAGTCAATTGCTCGACGTATGAGGACCACCATCTGACACCCAAAAGGAAAAAGACAATTATTTGAAATTTACCACAAAAGGCTTCAACTTGATAAAGTAGTAACCATGATCGTGATCTATCAAACAATTCGAATCAAAAGCAACAAGAGGAAAAAGAAAAGGAAAGAATCTTACGGAAAGAGTAGCAATGAGCACAAACAGCTCCATCATAGAGGATCCAGATAGGTTGCTCACAAATCTGTTTGTTCACATTATGGGAAGAACAAAAGTCAGCCAACTAAAACAACAAAAAATGTGTTTTGATCTTTCGGATTATAAGCACAACGAAATAGAGAATTACTCTTCTTTGAGATGCTTGTTCGGATTGAAGGATTTCATAGTCGGAGCCATTTCAGATGAAAATTTTGCCCGCCGGTCCAAAGATCAATTACATGTAGCCACTTGTGGTAGCATAGAAAAGCGATGAGGTCTTTCCTTTTTCTCTTTTTTAGCAAAATTTACTGAAGAACGACTAAAATTATATATATATATATATATATATATATATATATATATATATATATATATATAAGGAGGTCATACGTTGTAATATTTCACAAAAAGTAAAGGTAATTAACCAAAGCGAACCCCCTAAAAGAAAAATTAAACTAAAGAGAACGGTACAATATTTCCAAAAACAGAATTTGACTCTCTTTTTTTTTTTGAGAAAGGACGCTTCAGTATAGGAGATTAGATATATACAATCATATCTATGTGTTAAAAATACATTGATTGTTTTTCAATGATCCGTAATTCGTCTGTTTTTAACAACAAAAGAAAACACATGAAATGTGTAATGTAAGACATTCACATACTATATTTTTAAATGTGTCCTTTTTAATAAATTAATATAGTTTGATACTTAAGAAAGGAGGTGAAGAATATATAAAAGAAAAAGTCCTACTTTTTAAGAAATAATCACCTCACATTCTGACCATTTGCATGACAAGTAATTTTTGCTAATTTTATTGTGCTAATTGAATAACTATCAGAAATTCATTACTCTATAAGTAACATCCTAAAATCTAAAGATGTAATCAGTCAAGAGCTTATATAACAATAAATGTAAAAAAATTTATTTATTTTTTAAAAAAAATTAGAAAAACTAAAGTAGAATGGTAACAAAATTTTAAGTACTGAACTTGATTACAAATATAAACTCCAAATACTACTAAGGTATTTTTAATATTATAGTACTAACCGTTCCTCATGACACATATATACATACATGCGGAATGTATATACATACACATAGTCATACACCTAAATACACACACATGAACACTTATTGAAATGTAGTAATAAAAAAATAATAGGACGTAACTTAGATAGTACTCATGTGGTAAAAATATTACAAGAGACCGTCGGTTCGATCCTTAGTAGCCGTAGTGTGGATGTTAGAATTCTATCATCGTCTTATTATGCTGAAGCGCGCTTAGGCAAATTTTGACAACCGTAGTATGTGTGTTAGAATTCTACCGTCAGTTTCTTAAGAAACGGACATAGGGTTAATACCTTATGGACACTAAGTAAGAGGTCTTTCATCTAAAATGTCATTGGATTTTTTGATTTACTTTTTCACGAGTTTCTTTGAGACTTGTCAATGGCAGTCTAAGATACTAGACTTTCTCACTACAAATAATAAGAAAAAAAGGATATTTTTAGAATAGCCAACCCATTCCCTTTTCTCTATAAGAGAAACCAATTTCAACAGGGTTCATATCTCCTCACCAATCTCCTATTACCGCGTGCGTCACTTCTTGATACGTCGCAGCAGGAGGTGGTGAGGCTGGATGAGGGTTACCTTTATCCAACCTCACCATCCCTCTCCGCTGTCACGTGTCGCGTGATGGGGAGTACGATGACTCATCCCGCGGTGAGGAGAACCCATCCGCTTTGAACATACATTCCTCATCCAGCTTCACCATCCCTTCTCACTGCCACGTGTCGCGTGGTCGGGGTGCGGTGAGGGGATCCCATCCGCTTTGAAGATACACATTCTTCCTGTTTATCCTATACAAACGGTGGGCAAGGGAGGAAAAAACTGTTCTTCTACCTCCTCACTGCAATTTCTTCTGCTTTTCCGAACTTCATGACGGCCGATCTTCTCTCCCTCCCCGTCTCAAACTTCTTCTTCATTGTTCCCTTCTGCCACTGCTGAACATATAAAACGGTAGTCTAGAGGCGACCAGTTTCATCTCAAATTTCATCAAGCAAGCAGCATTCAAGCTTAGATTGAATTTATTTTTCAAGAACTGAGGTTATGTTTGAAAAGTGAGAAGAAACTCGAAGGCGCAAGCTTGGTTCTGCAACAAGCTTTATGTTCTTTTCACTCTTCTCAAGACCTCAAAAGGTAGGGGTTTATTTCGTGCAAGCTCCCAAATTAAGGGGTAATTAAACCAAACAGAAAATTAATCTAATTAGAGAGAAAATGTATTGGTTGTGGGATTAGAGGGCTGGTTAGCCGTTAAAAGAATGTTTGACGAAGTGTAGGGCTTCTTGCTTGATTCATATCAAATTTAAGGGGATTAATAATTGAAAGGAGAAATTAACTAGACGGATATAGTTGGTCTTAAATTGTATGTAATGGGTTTGAGCCATGTGGAGCTCAATCGGGGCTGATCGTGGTCTTCCCTCTAAACTGTTTTCATGATGATCGGGTGATGGCTTTGAGCAATTTAGGTGAAATGCCTCTGATTCTCTTATAATTTTAATCCGACTGTCATTTAGCTGACATTGAGATCCATGTAAAGAACTGAGAGTTGATTATATATCCATGGGTTAGATGATAATCTGAGTAATACATGTCTTAAATAGCAAACTAATAAATGGATTCTCAAAACAGGAGTCTAGAGACAATTGTGCATTTTGTGAAGAATAAATGGCATGCAATATGTGTAATTCCTGCTTAGTTTGGGAATTGATCATTCTAGAGTGAAAAACATATGCATTGTAAGTATAAAATCAATTGTTCTCAGCGTTTTCTCATCCCCTTTGTGAAATTGTAGAAAAGGGCTTGAGTATTTGAGAATCTAGCTTGAAATTAATAGGGTTTTGATCGTCAACATGTTAATAACACAATAGGAACAGATAGTGGTAATCTCAGGTGAATGTTGTTTGATTGGGCACTGAAATCCTCTGAATCTTCTGCAGCTACTCTATAATCTTTGATCCCAGAAGAAAAAAAATGTCTTCATTGCAATCTTGATTATCTGAGAAATCTTGATGCTTGAGATATGTGAAATTATGTATGCCGGTAAGTATATATCTCAGTACAAATTTCTTATGGATGGTTATCTCATTACAAATTTCTGCAAAACAGGGGATTAGATTCTGCAGTTTTCCTTGACATCATGACTAAATTTTGCTTAAAATCTGTGAGTATAGTGCATTCAGGTGTTTGATTCAGTGACAAGATATTGTTAGGATCCCACTTCGAGCATTACTTGTGACTGATCACCTTTATGTCTGAAGCGAACAAAGATGATTTAGTAATTACTTAAAGAGTGTCCCGAAAACTCTAAAGGACTAGCTAGTAGGATTGTGGTCAGATTATGCTGGAACCATGATGACTCCTTTCTAATCTTTAGTATTTTTATTCTCTCTGAACTTGCCATGCTATTCTTGGGAAAAGTTAGAAGTATTCATCAGAATACATGTTGCCTATGATGATTATCTAAACTAACTGAACCAATGTTATACCTGAAGTTAGATTCAGACCTTACCAAGATCTGTTTGCTGCATTTCTGAACTGATCTTTATACTTGAGTATTCTGCATTTATATTTGAAGTCTTAGAATGTCCTGCTTTCTATTTCCAATGGAGTTAAGGACACACTCTTTCTTGACTTTGGAATATGATGAAATAAAGCAAAATGACTCACTAAATTGGTTTGTGCTTCTTATATTGTGTGTTTCTAACACATGAGTATGGTTGCGTACATCCGACCTCCCCTCATACCCCGCTGTAGACGGGAGCCTCTGAGGCAACGGGATAATGTTGTTGTTGTTGTCGTCTTAGAATGTCCTGAAGTGAGATATGAGCCACCTATGAAAGTTTTCTCCACGGCTCACAGCTCATTTTGACATGTTTTTGTGCTGGGATTTCCCCTGCTGCTCTATTCAGTCGACCCTGCTCTGTTTTAGGCGTGCTACTTTGTTGTTTTATATTTGGCCTAACTAGTCACCAGTTACTTTTGTTATTCCTGGGACTAATACTTTACTTAGCTTGGCATTTTGTATAGTTTCCTTATTTTAAATTGAAACTAAGCTTGGACAACGTTGCCACAGTCAGCCAGCTTTTTGTACAGGTTGGCATTAGTTGTGAGAAATGTTGTAAGCCACTTATTGTTGTCCGTGCTCTTATAAGCTATTTAATTATTGGCAGCATCTTTATACATTTGTCCAGTCAACTTTATATGAAAATTTTACTTTCTTAACATGAATATTCGGATGAATCGTTTTCCTGATGTAAACTTGCATACTACTGCAACGGAAGTCTAAAATCCTTATAGTATATGTTTCTATTTATCTATACTTTTGCATTTATATGCATAACTAAACTTGAAAGAAAATTGCGGAATAATGAACTAAATCTAGTTTAAAAAAAAAATCAAAATATGAAGATATAAAATATGCTAATCCGATGTGCATGGAAAGAAAACAAATACAAAACAAAAATATGTAGGAAGGAGACCAAGGGAGAGAGGGGGGGGGGGGTGTTCATTAAACGAGAAGTAATATATAATTCATTGCTAAAATGGGAATTAAACTTAGGTTATTTTTTCTCCATATAAAAGAAAGATGGATTCACCAGTCCAGCCTCATGTCATCATGGACTAACAACCACAATAACAACATTACATCATTGCACTCCCACCTATAGCGCGTTATGGAGGTTGGATGTATGCAACCATACTCATATATTAGCAACACACAGAGTTTGTTTTATCATGGACTAGAAGCAACCAAATCATATACAATGACATATGATTTGATATGTCAACTTGATCTACATAACGGTCTGAAACTTGAATCATGGTATCCAAGTAGAACTACAAGCTCATTTTCTTACAAAAATAAACCCATATTTCTCCTGTAAATTTTGAGATATTATTTTATTGATCTCAAATAATAGCAGATGAAAAGTACGTAATGATACAAAGCTAAACAAAAATGCTTAGCCAAAGCATATCTCAGACTTGTATATTGCTCCCAACCATCACTCTTTTTCTTCTTCTTTGAGATTATACAACTATACAACCATATCCAGTAACATCTCAGCGAAAACATATCTTCATATAATCGTAAAGTAGCTCAAGATCATACTCCCTTGTAGCTTCACCAATTAATCAACCATTTCTTTCATTTCTCCCTCTTTTTCTTTAGATATAACCTCAAAAAGTTGTACAACTTTTAGATGGAGTATGCCTCTTGAAAATCATTTCTTTCACATCATCTGGCAATCTCAAAGTAAATCTATCTTCTTCCCTAGCATGTTTGCCTATTGAATGCCCCGTGGAATGAGACCTTGAGAACTTCTCTACCTTAACATCTTGCTCTTCATCATCAACCCCATTAACATTGCCATAACGTAACTGCGAACCGCGGTCGCTTCCTCCACCTCTTTCCTCCTCGTTTTCATCCTTAATTGAAATGCTATGACTGCCCTCTGGGGACTGGCTTTCGCTAAAAAACCGCGTATTATTGTTATCCATAGACGTGTGAGACAATGGGGACTTTCTAGGGGATGCTAAACTGGCAACATCAAGATTTCTTCTACAAACCGGACATGTATTGTGTTTTTCGAGCCATAGATCAACACATTCTTGATGAAACACATGGCAACATGATGGTAAAAGGCGAAGCATGTCCTCATCAGTAAATTCCACCAAACATATAGCACATTCCAACCCATATTTTTCCCTTCTATAGCCCTTTACACTTGAATAAATGAAAGTTGGAAAGGTATCAATGATCTTGGGATCTAACCCTAAACGGTCAGGGGAAGGACCTCCTCCCGGTCCGACCGGTGTAGTACTCGGACTATGCCGGATAACCCATGTGTATAATAAGTTATGCATGAAACATTTGCAAAAATATATAGAGAAAAAACCCAAAAAGAAAAATGCAAGAACGATAATTGTTAGGACAACTATGATTATTGGGGAATTGTAAGTTTCTTCCTGTTGAACAGCTCCTGTCGACATTGCCTAAAGAGGCAAAAGAATTTGTTGTTCAAGTTGGCCGGTGAAATTAATCCGGCCTCAACATTTGTTCTGTAATGAACAAAGAAAAAAAGATTTGTTTATGGGAGAATGACTTTTGGAGGGCTGTGCATGAATTTTGCAAATGTAGGAAATGCTTGGTGTTTTATAATGTGGGATTTTTTTTGCGGGGGAGGGGGGAAGGGGGGGGGGGGGGTTTCTAGTACATGGTCTGAATTTCAGGATTTGAGCGAGTCATTTGCTGATATGTCTACTAGTCTTCGTCTTTTATTTTGGTGATCTGTACAAATTTGTACTTAAACAGGACCACATCAAAGCAAGTCATCGGATTAGTTGATTACACTTGGAATAGATCACGATTACTTGGGAAATACGTATATATGTATGTACATATGTATGTATATGCATATAGATACATAAATAAGTAGCCGATTTAAGATTTTGCACCTACTATCTCGTGGTGTATATGAAAATTTAAGATTTTGCTCCTATTATCTCGTAGTGTATATGATGGAATAAAGCAAAATGACTTTCTAACTTGTCTGCGCTTCTTATATTGTGAAGCATCAGTTGATCGACACATCTTGACACAATTTTCATTACGGGTCATCGGGAAACAACCTATGTGTGTTTCTAACACATGAGTATGGTTACATTCATCCTACTCCTTCATATCCCGTTATAAGTAAGAACTTCTAAGTCAATGAGGTAATGTTATTGTTGTTTCTAACAAACATCCTTTTGTAGTTGAGGCCTTCAAAATTTGGAAGTAAAGTATCAACTTGAGTCTCACAGGCATAGATTAGTAGAAACGTACCATAGTAGACGCGTACTAGTGTGTCTAAACATAGTCTAGTCTAATGAATTATAGAGTGGAAATTTAAGCCCTACCAAAACCCTAATATAGATTTGAATCCCTGTAATCTTTAGAGAACTAAGTATTGAGACGCATGCATCGATTTACATATGCTTTATGAACAAAGCAAGAAAAACTTCAACCTTTTCAATGTTTATCAATTTGGATATAACGTTATACATGCACTTTTTAGGTATTTCATGAGTAAAAGTTTTACTCCAGGCCAAGTTAATAAACCGCATAATTTGTCTTTCTTTTCTGTTATCTATACAGTTACATATAGAGCCGGAGGTCTCACTAGAATAAACTCTCTATCTCTTGAGATGGAGGTATTGTGCACATGCTTCTCACTCTCCTCAGATCCTAACAGTAGCTTTTGAAATCGTAGGGATATACCAGGTATAGTTGTTATATCAATGCAGTTATATAAGATCCAAGCCTTCGGTTAATCAATAGTTACATTCGACAGTATGATAAAATTCATCAATCTGCACTTCTTAGAAAAACATGTAGGCTGCTGGGGTATCCAATTCAAGTATTTACCAGCTGCATGAAATCTCTTTGGTGCTTCTCACAGCAGAAAAATCCTTCTGAGAGCATAGGGAAAAAAAAAGTCCCAGAAACAAGTGTGTAACTAGCATAGAAAAGACAAACACAAACGTGGAAGACAGCAAAAGGGCTTTCTGCAAAACATAATCCACTTTCCACTTCATTCAGGAAAGTGCTTTCTCTACATGAGCCTCAAACACCTTTACTAACATAAGAAAAGCTACAACAATCTCCAGAATTAAGCAAGAAAAAGTTCCTTCAACTTTAATACAACTTACTACACATGCCATCAGCAAAGAGCAAATGAACAGGAATTTCAAGCTAGTAGGCAAGTCTGACAAAGAGACTACATGCATCATCAAATCAGTTCATCAACAGTTATGACCAAGATGTTATTGATTATTAAAGTGTCTTTTTATTCAGAGGTCATCAATCCAGTCGCCGTACACTTTGCTGATTTTGTCTGGACCTTTCCGCTTCAGATTTGGCCTCTGTCCCGGTCTCTGTATAACATTGGAGGCTCTTTGGGATGGAACTCCAATAGGAAGACTGTCTGAATGAGGAAGAGAATTTGTGGAGCCGGCGAATGCTTCTGATGGATGCTTTGAGGGAACTGCAGACAGCTTTGGTTCTGTGGGAGCAGAAGAACCTTTACCTTCGGAATCTGGAAGCGTTCCCCCAAATCGATGGAGTTCTGATATACAAAAAGAACAAGGTAGGAAACAAGGTATCAAGTTTCAAGCTGATGCAAATACTACAACAACATTACCCCATTGCCTCGACCCGTCTATGACGGGGTATGGGAGATCGGATGTATGCAACCATACTCATGTCTTAGAAACACACAGAGGTTGTTTCCCGATGACCTATAATGAAAATTGCATGCAGCCAATTTAGTGAGTCGTTTTGCTTTATTCCATCATATTCCAAAGTCAAGGAAGAGTGCGTCCTTGACTCTATTGAAAATGGAGACATTCGAGCTGATGCAAATGCAGAAGTGATTTCTTTAAATACAAAATAGCAGGGAGACCAACACATTTCCTTTTGAATACAATATATTTAGAAAATGTTGGAGCAAGAAAGTAGACAAGAAAGATTCTGATGTATACACGTTAAGCTGATAAGGCCATAAGAAAATGTAGGAGCAAATTAGCAAACATGGCAGAACTAGAAATATGCTGCAGTATGCAGCATAAAACCAATACTGAAGACTATTGATGTACAGATATGTAAGTGGAACTACGATTTTAACCATCAGACTTGAAGAAAATTATCCACTCATTAAAAGCTGAAGTTTTATCCTGATTAATGATTTATCAAGAGCTACATATCAGAATGTTCGATCACCTAGATGAGAAAGGAGCAGATGGAAAAGTTTAATTAGATAAGACAAAGTCATAAAGCTTTTGTATGAGCAGCAGCTCCCTTCCCAAGCTGAGTTATTAAGCTAATCTCAATTACCAAGCAATAGGGTCTTCCAGGTAAATTTCTTACGATATTCCTCCAAGCCACAGAACCTATTACAGGTTCATAATTACATGTATTCTACAAAATACATCAAGCAACCAGTTGACACTGGATACCAAGACAGCAGCATGGGATATGGGTTAGGAATTTCTTCCAGTAAAAGCTAAGACGGTGTGTGTGTGTGTTGTATACAGACACACAGTCCTAAAGTGAGAACAAGATGTCATGTAACCTCCTTCATCCTGTGGGGCAAGACCCCATGATTCCTATTGTTATACTGCTTTCCAGTACATATTTTGAAAAGAAGAGCATCATAAAAGCTTAATTCACATGATCTATCCCGTGTCGATGTGAGAAACCATCAGCATTTCACTGTGTTCCCCATCCCTCGAGTTTCTTTGCGATGATGTACCTCCACCCACTAATGTCACATCAAAGGCAGATATAAACAACAACAGCATGACTCAAGCCTTGTTTTCATTAAAAGGCAGATATAAGCATTTTTACACAGAAATTAAAGATGGTACATGCATACTAGTTATACAAAGAGATTGCATAGTCCTTTCCAGATCTGAAAATAAAATATTTTGTGTCACCTAAATAAAAGTGTATAATCAAAGCACGCCATGGTTTGAACAACAGAAAAAGGTTCAGTACAATTCAGGACAGTTGCCGTCGATCTCATCCAACCAACGATAAACACTGGTGGCTCCAAGTGCATCAGGATGTGCCATCAAATTGTAATCAATATAATTGTTAACTTGGAGCACTAATAGGAAGTTTAGCAACATCAGGATGCATCCAGACTCAAAAAGACGCTTAAATTGCACATGAAGAAGCCATTGGGTTTACTAATGCAAATAAGAACAAATATATAGAATCACTTCACTAGCTTTCTTTCAGGCATGTCGTGAATTAGAATGCCAGGTCCCTCAGATCTTCAAAGTACACTATGACAGTAACATGGCCTAAAGTAACTTTTCAAGTTCATAACTAACATTTTTGCCTCATTGATCTCCTCGTTCTATACCACTCCAATAATTTTAGCAAAAGTGACTCAAGAAGGCTCTATAATTATGTTTTTACTTAGGTCGTTGGACCTCCAAATGAAACTGTTCTTGATGGCCTTAGGTGCATATCCATATACACCATGCACTGTCAGAGAGTGGTAAACCATCAGCCAATCAGCCATCAGTGAACGGCTTTTTCGCTTTTCCATGGGCCCCTCATGGAAATCCAGTTAACCTCAGTATTTTATTAAGAATTTTATACTTTCTGAATACTTTCGTTGGGATATACTGGGTGTTATTGTTGTTGTTATACTTTCTGAATACTTTCTTCCCCATCCACATGCCTACATACTTTTGTCTCCCGATTCAAACTCTGAGTTGCCTTGCCCCCAGCTAGTCCCCAAGGATCTTCAGTTGGTCTCACCAACACCATCAGAACAGTCTAATCATGAAAAGCCTCAAGGCAAGCATGATGCATGTTACTTTCTACTGCCTATCAGATTTTCTTCTCCTCTGTGAGAACATTTTAGGTACTTGAAGCGAAAGAAATATAAGCAAAAGAAAACATCTGCAGACGAAAGCAAGCTTTGACAGATTAAGAATATCAAGAAAGACTAGACCTTAATAAGCAAATCATGCCACCCTCTGTTCTCCACATATAATTGTGACTAAACAAACATACAAAGACACATCTCTCGCCTAGTAAACCATTGGTTAATAGCATATTATTACTCATTCCGTCCCAATTTGTTTGTCCATGTTTGACTTGCACATAGTTTTAGAAAAGTTAATTGAATAGTTATTGAATGCTTTTACTTTCCAATTTGCCATTTAAATCAACCTTTAGTTTTACGAAATGCATCCAACTAATAAGGACACCAAAGCCATTTTAACAATTCTTCTTTTGCCATTTATGGAATGTGGATAAACATTTTAAGACACCCTAAAATAAAAATGTGGACATTCTTTTTGGGAGGGAGTAGAATTAAGAAAGGCATCATTAGTCCTAAAAATATAGTGCATGTGGAATTGAAAATTTATTTGCTCAACTCATATGATTTCACCAAATTATACCAATCCATCTTGGTTTTCACCAAGGGGCAATCGCCCAACAATTCATACTATTTCTTTAACTTATCTTCCCTCCTTCACCGTTGTCTTCTTCATCCATTGACCCATTCATGGGGAACAGCATGAAAACATATATATCATCACCACTTCCGGAAAAGCATATCCTATTTGCCACCGTCTTTAGTATAATCAGCCAACAATCACATTTACTAAAGGAAAACAGCTCAATATGAATTATTATCACAAATATCATGTAATATATACACTTACTAATGAACTTGTCTTGAATCGAAAAAATAGAAACTTCCTTGGCTCTAAAAACCTCTAAGCTTTTAGACTATCGTGAAAATTTTTCCTTTTTCCCTACTCAAGTAAATCATTTGAAGAATTGGGATCCTAAGTTCGTGCATTCTGTAACTACGCCTCAACTTTTGTATAGTTTGTCTCTTGATCGTACATAAAGAGGAGTAGCACTGTAGCAGTACCAGAGCCAATGAGACATGTAGAAGCAAAGCAACAATCTTGCAGGAAGAAGGGCTAAAAAAGAAGTATGATTGTGAAATAAAAAAAGATATGCCATTAATAGGAAATATAATCCTTTCAGATCTCAGAGCGTCAAAAATTTAAGGAATTAAAACCAAAAATCTGTACTGTCACATGAAATATGAATTGGACTCTGAAAAAAAGGACATAAGAAAAAAAGAAACCAATGCTAAATGCGGGCAATGGAAAGTTATGCTGCAGTCAGCTGCAAACTTGTCGTCTATTTGCGTAAAACAACGATGATACATGTGCTATCCAAATTGGGAATTGGTGAAAAGCCAATAATTGAAGACACGAACCAAAAGAGAGAAGGATTAGAAATGGATATGGTAAAGAATTACTAGACAGCCTTTCCCAATGACAAAACTATATATGGTAGGATCTAATTGGAAACTTCATCTTGCACAAAATGAAGGCTAAGACTGCGTACATCAGATCGCGAAGCGATCCGGTTCCATCCCGAACCCTACGCAAACGTGGGAGCCTAGTGCACTAGGAACGTCCTAATTGGAAATTATTTTTTACCATGAAAATCATCCGCCACGCCCCGCTCTTTCGTTCTTAGGTTCCAAAAGGAATTTTTGTCTTGAAAATCCATAAGTCAGGAGATATCCACCAATAAAGTTGAATGGTAAAATAATGTCAGATGAAATTAATGGCAACCCAGTTTAATTTGTACAAGTTACGCAGCTGAATATTGGATGTAAGGATGTAAAATGAGCAAGAAAATCATTAAGGATGCAAATCAATCAAAGGAAAATCTAAGTTAATTTTACATGGCAGTAGAGTCTCACGACAGATATGCCTTTTTCCTCAAAAGATAATCCCACAAAAATAGAAATTCACTACAAGCATTGTCCTGTTGTCATAAAGTTGATTCATGTCGGAGAATAAACATTTAGCGGATATCTTTCTCCTTTTATAACGTGGTCAATGAAACTCTTCCTTTTCGAGTGCTCACAAGACAAGTACATAAACTGAAGTTCAGTTGTTTCAGCATTTTCTAAGTAGGACAATGCTGTCATTGATGATGCCTTTGCCCTTAACAGTTCTGGGTATGTCAGAGCACGAAAAACTCTATTCTTCATGACAGCAGGCCACATTTTTGTCCATTTAGATATTCCTAATGACTGAAAATACTTCCCAGAAGTCCAACAGCCATTGTAATTAAATTCCTCTATATCAAACTACTAACTTTTTAGCAAAGATTCGAGAACAAGTTCTCCCAATTTTTCTAAGAACTAGTACTCTCTGCTGCTCAGGAGTCATCAATGACAGAAATAAAAGATGAATGGGATAAAGATGAGAGCATTACAACTCAAATATCTGTCAAGGCCATAAGAGAACTTTAGATGAAGAAAATGTGCAAAAACAATACCTTCAGAACCATGAGCAAAATGGCACTTACTGCCGAATGGGCAATACCCTGTCATCTCCCACTTATTGCATATCCTTGTTTTCCAACTTAGAGGCTTTAAAGTTGATCCAACTGAAGCACCACTATATCCACCACCTATGCCTGGACCCAAACTTATTGCATCACTTTCCCTAGCTTTTGACAGCTCATCATGAAGATAGGTACAATTTTCTCCATATGGGCAACCCTCTTCAGAATAGAATTTCTTGCAGTGCCTTCCTTTATACGATCTATGAGTATCAACTCCTGATCCAACTGATGGTATCTGAAATTCTTCTCTAGGCTCTGACGAAGCCGCTTGTTCTTCCTCATGAGCAGCCATTATTTCTTGCCAATTAGGAGGTGGTTTCCTTAGTTCCTCTATACTATGAGCAAAGTTGCAGTTGGTAACATAGGGACATGTCCCAGCTCTAAATTTGCAGCATAATTTAGTTCTATGAAACATCTTTCCAATAGCTCGTGACCTATTTGAAGATGTCATATCCTCCCCTTGAGAATTTCTTGACTTCTTCTGGGGTGTGTCACTTCCAGACTGCGACTGAGAGGGCCTTACCTCGTAACTCCCATTCGTATCCACTGAAGTTTCCCGACTCCAAACCAAATACTCATCCTCAGTCGCCCAAAGTGCGTGATCAACCAAACCCCTCCCCCAATTCCCACTAATCCCATTTCCAGAATTCCCAGACAAGACTTGTGCAACATTTCCACTAGAAAATCCGGTACCTCGACCATAATCCATTGTTATACAACGTCACTATCAAAACTAAAATAAAAAAGAGAAAAATTTACAGCACAACAGGATAATTTATTCGTAAGACATTTAATCAGCAAACGCCTCAACCAGTGTACTAATCTTCCTTTCTTTTCTTTAACTTCAGAAAAAGCAAACTGGGAAGTCAGAATTTCCTCAGCTGCCTCCAGAAGAAAAATCTACAGAATTTGAATCCCTAACACTAGCTCATATATTTCAGAATTTCATCAAGGTACAGGCTTTATTTCAAGAAAGGTAAAGGGGAAAAAAAAAAGGAACCCCTCCCCTCCCCCCTCCCCCCTTTTCGCTTTCTCCACAAACTTTTTATTCAAAAAAAGTCATTTTAATAGTAAATGGAAGCATACCCGAAATGCTAAAGTTGATATCTTTCAACAAGAACAAATGATACCCAATTTAAATATTAAAGAAAAAAACTATGATAAGAAAGATCTGTGCTAAAGAAGAAGTACGGTGCCAGTCAAAATGTTACCAAAACTTCTTCAAATTAAGAGGCTTTTCAGCCCCACAGTGTCGAGGGAGAGGAGGTAGCTGGCGTCGGTGGAGAAGAGGTGGTGCACGGTAGCTGAGGTGACGGAGGAAATGGGTTTCTAACATGTAACCTATGTTAGGTGGATAAGAAAACAGTCGGAATCCTCTGATCCGGGAATTTTCAACTTTCCTAATAAACTTCGGGAATTTCTTTTTCTTCTTCTTTTTCCCCCTTCTTTGATCATAATAAATTTCGGGAATTTCGACAAACAGGAAGAAGAAGAAACGAATAATCAAAATAACATTTATTGTAAAATAATACAACAACGCAAATACATTATATCTAATGACATCAAAAAGGGTTTGGATAGGGATTTATTGTAGAATAATAATAATAAAACGCTTTTTTTAAAAAAACGAATGCGTCTTAGAGCAAAAAGGTGAAATCCCTCACTTCGGAAGTCTCATCGTCCCAACCCCAAGGAGCATGTAGAGAATGCAAATCAAGAGTTCATGGACCTCTTAGATTGGGTGAGATCTTATGCAGTGACTCACACAAAGTGTTCTCCTCTGGCTTATTTTAAGTGGGAAGCATGTGTGGAGAATGAAAATTAGGAGTTCATAGGTCTCATAGATTGGATGAGATCTTCCGCAGTGACCCACAAAAAATGTCTTTTTTCTGGCTTATTATTTTAAGTGAGATAATATTTTCCTTTTTAAGTGGGATATAGTTCGATTTGGAGTTAAGTCAAAAAATTGGACAACGGGAATCAACAAATCGATGATTTAACATAGCCGTTTTTGTGTAATTTCTTAAAGACATGCCCTCATTATTCTCAAAAAAAAAAAAAAAACTCATGCCCTCATGTGTGAAGAATAATAATGTAATATCATTGAAGTGAAGAGAAAAACCAACCATGAAGATTTATTATCTCGACCCACATCTTAAGACAAATTATGATCAGATATGAATCGGTAGGGCTGTTGAAAGAGCGAAACAGTTCGAAAACTGTTCGAGTTTGGTTCGTGTTCGGTTTATTCGTTTGGCAATTATTAGTTAAACGAGCCGAAAATAGTTATAAGGTTATCGAACTGAACTCGAACTAAATTTAAAATTCGTTTAGCTAAACGAATCGAGTCGAACAGTTTGTTTAGCTAAACAAATTCGAATTCGAAAATCTAATATTTGATTCGGTTCGGTTCATTAACACCCCTATGACCTGTCACTAGTTTTGTTTTAGAAAAGTATGTGAAAACATGTAAAAGAAAAGGACACAAAATAGAAAATAACCCGCCCTGTGTTACATTGATAGAAGGGGGTGGACGGAGATTGTATACTTTCTCCGTTGTAAAAATATTATCATAGTTTGTCGAAGTTAATAGTTGCCAAACATCAGTTCACACTTAATTACCTAAAATTTTCAAAAATATCACACTATCTTTAGTGTGATTTTAACCTAAGTACCTAAAATTTTTACTTAAATATTATACCATCCACACAACATCGACTGCATAAATCAATTGTCTCACATATGTTATATCACTGGTCATATGCTCTCTAATTGTCATATAAGTTACATCCTTCCTTATTGTTTTTATTCACGTCTTCTTTGGTTTTCTTCTCCCACGTTTAACATGCATCTCATTCATTGTCTCGCACCGTCTGACAGTTGCATATGCAGAACCCTTTACACATGCACATACTTTTCTTGTCACAAAGAAGCCATGACACACTTCTCTACTTTAACCCTGCATGTACCATGTGATTCACCTCATTGTCAATTCATTCATCTTTATATATATAGATCGTAAATACCTAGAACTCTCACTTAGGTGAATTTTTTGGTCTTTTAGTTTCGCACAAGGTTTCAAGATCATCTTCTATTGCTAAAATTAAATTTCGTATACTCTGTCTTCTTTTGACTCAATTCGAAGCATTTTTTCCTCTAGTATCTCCTGCCAACATTCCAACTTCGCTTTAACTCTTTCATTAGTCTTATCCACTAACACAATGTCATCTGAAAATAACATACTCCATGGAACTCTATCTTGAATATATCAAGTAAGCTCATCCATAACTAAAACAAACAAATATGGCCTTAATGCACATCCTTGATATAAACCCATTGTAATAGCAACTCTGAGCTTAGTCCTCCTAGAGTATGTGGGCTTGTCATCAAGTTCTATACGCATGTCTTCAATAATTTATGTACATTCTACTCTTACACATTTCTTTTCAAGCACTCTTTATAGTATCTCACGTGTTACTTCGTCATATGTCTTTTCCACATCAATGAAAACCATATGTAAATCATGCTTCTTCTCTCGACACCTCTATATCAATCTCTAGCGATGAAGAACCTACATTATTGACCTTTCCAACATAAATCTAAATTAATTTTTAAACACACTAGTCTCTTTGTGAAATCTTTTATAAATCATAAATTTAAATACATTATATTTTGCATCAATGTATTTTGTATTGAATAATAGTGGTCAAGTTAATAGATAAGGTTTTTAAAATGAAATACTCCCCGCAAGTTCGAGTTTTGACAGACTTAGTGCACGAGTTTGAATCATTTTGTCAATTCCTTAAACAAAACAAGTTTATGTTTGAATTCTTTGAAGACATCAAACATTGTTCTTCCTACCTAAAAACCGCTGAATATCTGATATACATCATCCGCACTACTCAACTTCTGAGAGCCAAGGTAATAGAGGCTCTCCAAGTTAAAAATTCAACTTTTTTCCCCAAGCATATTCGTCATTGCTATTACTCTTGTATATGCACGCACAGAAATATCACACGCATGTGTGTATAAATCTATAAAGAGCAAAAATAAAGAATGTATACTGCACCATTTGAGAACCTGAAACATCTCTCAGCACAGACATTCTTAAAGATACAATGCTCATATAACATAATTTCCACCAACCAGATATTGCACCAAACGCAGCTGAAGACCTTCATAATTTACCAGTATGATCTCTGAAGCAGATGTTACAGCTCTAAACCACGCTCCCATCCCACCCCCACCAAAAAAAAAAAACTGCAGATAAGGTAAGACATAGCTGGTGATGAACAGGCCGTCACGGTCCTCTTCGACTTCGAAACTACCAGAGAGAGAGAGAATGGAAGAGAGTTGGAGGGAAGAGGGTGTCCAAACAAGCCGAAAATCTATAATCAATGAACACTGCTCAAGAAAAGCCATAGGCGGGAGCCTCTAAGGCAATGGAGTAATGTTGATGCTGCTCAAGGAAAGCCATAAGCTCAAAGTAAAACTTGTGTAAACAATATAAACGCTGAAGATAAGCACTAAAAGCTTGAACATTGACCTTCAGCACATATCAAAAAGTTTATCCATGTATCGCCTCTACATACATTTGCACAAGTCCAGGCCCCCGCCACACCGTCAACCCCACCAAACTCCCCCCTCCTTTTAGTGTTACAATGTGTACAGTCACATCACCTTCTGAGCAAGTAATTTACTTTTCATGATATCTCAAACAAAAAGGAAGACAATAGCAGCATACATGGTTCACTAGATATCAAAGCACCAAGAAGTCTTCAGTGCCGTGGAGTCCACAGGCAAAAGACTTTCTCAACCTTTATTTTCAAAAAAAAATTCCTTTTCGATAATAGACAGAAGCTCTTTAGCCATCAAGTCACTGCCATTTGACCACCTCATCGCCAAAACATGGGAAACAATAATTCTTTTTTCAGCGTACCTAAAATTCCCACTTAAATCTTACACCTTCTACATGACATTGATTACACGAATCAATTGTCTCTATTGTGCTCTATCATGGACCACGTGCTACCCAGTTTTCATATAAGGCCTCAGCAAAAACAGAAACCTGTGTTTCCCACTAACTAAAGTTAAACAGCACATTGCTAGGTCTCAGAAAGAAACCACATTAATAATACGTCTGCACAAGGAATACAGAGAGCATATTTCATGTACGCCTTAAGCAAATGCTCAATCATGTACATGCACATACGTTCCCACATCACATAGGGCCATCACGGTGCAAAACTCTTGTCCCACGTCAAACTACGTGGCACAACCCTTGAAAGAAAACATGCACACAAAAATTCCTTCGAAGTCTCAGGATATGAAAGGAAAGACTTTCAGATTTCCACCAGAACTCATTGGGTGACCAGAGCAGCGATACATAAATATGTAGTTCAGCTATATATGTAAATAAATCCACGCATAGCATATAAAAGGTAACCCTCACAACATGGAAGACACACATATTTATTGCAAGCTTTAACAATCGTAGAATATTCCATTCGTGCCATGTTTGGATAAAGCAAGAGTATACACAAAAGATAGATGGCACCTTCACCACCTCTTCTAGGACATATGAATTCAATATCATCTATTTGCATCAGTACCTAACCCCAAAATTGGATCTTAACAGCAGATATAAATCTGTAAAAATGTACCTGGAAAAAGACAAATGGTCGTGCCTAGAAAGGCCAGGAATTTGTGAAAAGGGACCATCAGATACCTTTCCGCATCAGATATATACCAAAAACAGACCACAAATCTACAAAGATAAAATGACATTACCCCATGGTAAGGAAAGAGCCAGCTTTAAAGTGAAACCAAGACAACAAATTAAATCATACAAGGACAGACCAACATGAGGCATATTAAGAGGCAGCAATATCAAGTTGCAACCATGAACAATGATCGATATGAACCGACGTCCCTTCTGGAATGCTCCTTAAGAGTAAACAAGAGGATTCAGCTCCAGAATCTCAGATCCATAAAAATTCGTATGCAGTTCAAAACCTTCATACAAAGACTACTGCATAGTGAAGCTATATTATTGTACTTCTGTTAGGCAACCATGTTTGGAGTTGTCATATTATACTTCATACATCATATGCATGATATCATGGTAATGGAACTGCATATTTCTTACCCTTTAACTAGAAGGACTGAGAATATAGTATGCCAACCTTGTCCATGTCATGTTATTAATAGTAGAAACAATCACCGTAAAGGAGAGAGACACGTAACACTTAAACGAGCATGAGAATAGCCACCAAAATATTTGGAAAGAATCATCAAAGAGCAACATACTTTATGCCGTCAGCTACTAGCCAAATCAGGCATGTTAAAGGAATCCTCAAGCAAGGAAATTCTCGTGACCATAAGCTCCCTTTGGAATAAATATGTTTGAAACACATTACAATCTTAAATATCACATGAAACAGAATGAAATAAATAGGAGTAGATCAATGTACATGAATTTCCAAACTGAACCTTCCATGAACATTCTTGCTGCATATGACTCTAAACAAGGGCTTTAATGCTGAATTGACCCGTAAGGTACCTGTCATTCTATATCTATCTCAAAGTTTCAATGATGATCAATGAAGATTGGGTTGAAGACTAAATTAGTTAATCACGTCCAAAGCAAATTAATTACACAAGAAATAAAGACCAAAACTTCCCTCAACAAGCAGGTCCAAAATAATTATCTGAAGCCAAAGGACAATGTAATCACTTTTCAAGAAAGAAAATCACATTTGGGTTGAACGACGTTGTTAACCTCTCTAAAGCTTCCAGAGTCTCTAAGAAAGCCTACAAGATAAAATATACAAAATAAGAACAGCATGTACTCTTCCAATAGGAAACACCTAACATATAAACGAGACCATAGCTGTTCGCTCCTATGCTATCCTAATGAATGGAAACCAACTGCGCTACTTTTAAAACCCTGAAACTATCATGAAACCAGTCACGCTGAATCACTTTCTTTGCCAAGCTCCTGATCCATTTCTTCATCCTGCCAAAATCCTCAGACTGAGAAAAGATTCTCCTGGCCTGCTCTATTAAGAGGAGAAACAGGAATATCCCTTCCATCCTACATGCATTTGGTGTTCTCCATAGATAGTCTCTCAACATCTTCATTGAACATCTTCAGGTTCTCAATACTCTGGTCTCTCTCATTCAAAACATCCAAAAAGAAATCCGTCAGAACGGTTTCATAATTCGGCATCTTCGCATACCCAGGAAAATAGTTAATGTCAATCACCAGGTACCTGTTCCCAACACTAGTGTCTCTTATCACATCAAAGTTAAACAAATGCAACTTTGTGGCCTTTCTCAAGCCCCTAGCAATATCTGTAATCAAACTCACAGGAGGATACTCAACATCTTCCAAATGCATCAGTTCATAGTACTTATCGTCATTCTTCTCAAAAGAATTCAGATTTGAAACCTGCGAAAACGACAAACAACCTTCTAAATTCCCTAGATTCTCCTCATCCACATCAGGTAAAGATTTCCTCTTCACACATTTCACAGAGTCCCCAACCACATATACTTTAAAAATGACACCCCCATGGTTCACAAACTCCTGCAACACAATTGGTGGCTTCAGCTTCTTCAAACCTTCATTATTAAACACCAACAGCATTTTATGAGACTTGGCACTGCCGTCAGCAACCAACGGCTTGGCAATTACCGGAAATTTCAAAGCAGAGCTTTCAACATTTACCTCCAGAGACGAGATGGCTTCATAAATGACAGCCTGCTTAGGGACTCCAAATGACGCCAGTTTAGAATCAATATCCAGCTCCATCACTACCTGAAGCATGGAAACCCGATTGTGCAGCCGCTGAATGGCTTCCGGATAATCTATAATTAAGCAGCTAGGGTTTTTGACGGAGTAATCCTTCAGTTGCTGTTTCCAATCCTCCCCGTACAACTTGTGGATCAGACAATCAAAAGTCCCTTGATCAACCAACAACTTCTCCGTGTCGATTTTTATCAGATCGATTCCTCTTTCACGGGCAAGGTTTATTAACGACGGCTGGATGAAACTCGCTTGCTTTTTCGGAGCCAAAGCGTAACCAACTACGAGCCTTTTCACCATTGGCTCCGCCATTATCAATTACTAAAACCTAAAAAATTTCACCGACTCTCCACCAAAAAAAATAACGAATCCCCAAATGATATTATTCGGTTCGCAACGACTTCCACATTTTACAAATTCAAACCCTAATTACCAAAATTACACATTTGTTCAGCGATCTTAGGGCTTAGTAACAGCAAGAATTTTCGATTCTCTAATTTCGATTTTTCTCTCAATTTTTGGGGAGGTTTATTTCAAAAAAAATGGAAGGTCTGAGAACGGAGGGAGGCATACAGATCCAGAGAGGCTAAATATATAGGAGGAAGAAAGGGAAAAGTTAAGAGAGACTGAGAAATGGGGGAGAAGGTATGTATATAGGTTGGAGGCGTAGAGAGAGGTAGGCGGGAGTTGAAGTGAGGAAAGATGGTGGGAATGGACACGTGGTGTAAAATCCAGGTATGATTTTTGCAAGAAGGTGGAGGTAAGGTCGGGTCGGGTCGCGTTACTGGGTTTCTGTTTGGGTCAGACACGTTGCATATTCTCAGTAATTTATGCTGATTCTCCTCGATTAACAACAACAATGACCTCGAAAACAAAATCTATTTATGACAGGAGTTGGGATCTCCTCACCCCCACTTTCCTCACTCCTTTTGTGACCGCGCGACACGTGGCAGTAAGGGAGGGTTGTAAAACTAGATGAGGGTCACGTGCATCTAGCCTCACCACCTCCCCTTGCTGACACGTGTCGCGCGGTGACGCGTCACCGCACCCCCTTGTGATGAGGGGATCCTATCCCTTACGATAGATAAACCCATCGCAAACTGTCGAGTTAGGATCCTCTTATCCATTTCTTCTCACTCTATTTTCTACGTACGACACGTGTCAGCAGGGAGGGGTGGTGAAGAGAAACGGGGTGAAGTGATCCCCTCCCCAAACTATAGATGATGTAAAGCAGCTCGGGTTAGGATTAGTAAGTTTGTAGATTTTAGAAGGCATATATTGACCTAATCTGCTACATCGGTAGGTCGTGTTCAAGTTATCGTGTCTAATTCGATTCTTGAGTTTAATAAGATTGGCGGGTTAGTAGTGTCAGGTTTGACAGGCTGACATGTCAGATGGTCATATGAATAGAGATAAGATCTTTTCGCCCACAATTTCTTCACCTCACTTCTCACCGCACGATACATGTCAGCAGAGGAGGATGGTGAGACTAGATGCGG
The DNA here is from genome assembly GCA_036186865.1 of Eustoma russellianum. Lineage (NCBI taxonomy): Eukaryota > Viridiplantae > Streptophyta > Magnoliopsida > Gentianales > Gentianaceae > Eustoma > Eustoma russellianum. The sequence goes on along the minus strand of AP025061.1, from coordinate 4,474,375 downwards.
GTGATCGTGTCTAATTCGATTCATGAGTTTAGTAAGATTAGCGGGTTAGTAGTGTCATGTTTGACAGACTGACGTGTCAGATGGTCATATAAATACATACAAGACCCTCTCACTCACAATTTCCTCATCCCACCCCCACCGCACGACACGTGGCAACATGTGGTGATGCTAGATGCGAGTGATCGTGTCTAATTTGATTCATGAGTTTAGTAAGATTGGCGGGTTAGTAGTGTCAGGTTTGACAAGATGACGTGTCAGATGGTCATATGAATAGAGACAAGATCTTCTCACTCATAATTTCCTCACCCCACTCCCCACCGCAGTACACGTGGTAGCAGGTGGTGAGGCTAGATGTAGGTCACCCTCATCTAGCCTCACCACCCTCATCTGCTAGCACGTGTTGTGTGATGAAGGAGTAGGATGAGAAAATTGTGGTGAGTCGATCCAAACTTCATCTAGCCTCATCACCCTCATCTGCTAGCACGTGTCGTGTGATGGAGGAGTAGGATGAGAAAATTGTGGTGAGTCGATCCAAACTCATATGAATAGGCTAGTCTAAGTTTGATGGTCATATTATTATGACGCATGGAACAGCTTTTCGTGACGACCCTCTCTTACAAATATGACGAAGTGAAACCCAACCATTCTCCATTAGAGTTGGGATCTTCTCACCCAACTTTCCTCACCCCTTTGTGACCACGCGACACGTGGCAGCAAGGGGGATAGTGAGGCTATCACCCTCCCTTACTGCCACGTGTCACGCGGTCACGCGTCACCGCATCCCCTTGCAGTGAGGTGATTCTATCTCTCTCCGGTGCTTCAAAACTTCTCCGGTGCTTCAAAACTCTTAGATAATGTTAAGTAATGTCTTCTTCTTCTTTTCATGTAAATTATTCGCAAGTGACGGCAAAAGAAGCGACAAAAAAATAAAATAGTAATGAAACTAATATTATTTTCATATTAAATATGTGAGTTTCTTGATTTATTTTAATGAATTAGAATGCTAATAGATTATAACACTCTTCAATATAATATATATATATATCCTTAACGTGCTCCTCCCAATCAATATTGCTTTCAAGTTTCATCTTTGCCCTGATAGAAGTCATCAATTTTTCCGCAACCAAAAGAAAATATAGTTGATAAAAGATATATCAATGTTTAGATTCTATGAAATATTCATTTGTCCCAAATTAATTGTTTATGACAAATTTACATATAATTTTAAAAAATAAATAGACAAAACATTTGTGTCATAGAAAAGCAGCCTTTTATTTTGATTATTTCAGGTACTCGGCAGACTTGTGTTACACACTAGTCGTTATATTTGGAATTGTGGAAGACAACGAAACATCAGAAAATAATTGAAGAAATTGGGATGAAAAGGGATATACTTTTCCATGATAGTGACATAATGGGAAAAGGCAAGTCTTTTTAATTGGCAAATTGAGTCAAAAGGCAGCACAAGAAAATAATAACCGAGCTTATAGGATAAGGTGACCGTACGATTTTACTTTAAATGTGAGTCTTGATTGGATGGATAATGTTTGTTCAACTATAGAGCTAAAAATACAATTTTTTATATAGCATATGTGAAACTGTTAGTTAAAGTTTATAATGGAAAGCACCAACAATAATAATATTACCCTATTGACTTAGAGATTCCTAGCTAACGGAGTATAGGGGGTCGAAGGTACGCAATCATAATTATATGTTAAGAACACACAGAAGTTGTTTCCTAACGATCCATAATAAAAGCAAACTATAACTATTCTTTTTCCTAACAACCACTATGTGTTTCTCACACATGGTTATGGTTGCGTACATCCGACCATGTGTAAAAACATGGTTATGTCAAATTAGAAAATCACAACAACCGACATGGTTAAATTAAAAATTTGTTATAGCAAATAAACACAGAAGTGGTTGGGAAAAAAATAGCAAATTTTTAATTTAATCCGGGCTATCACCAAATTCAAGTAATTTTATAAAAGTAAAACGAACTTGACTAAATAAACAACTAACTTTGTTACTGATTAAATCTTGTTATCGCATCATAACATATAAATATTGACTAATCTTTCACCACCGCCCTAGCCCCAAAGAGCATATGTGGAGGATTCAAATCAGGAGTCCATCGACCTCCGTAAAATCTTACGCAGTAACCCACATAAGATGTTTTTCTTTAAATCAGGCCTTCGGCCTAACATTAGACTGAGCATATGAGAGAGGGGGCGTGAGATGGAAAGCATGTAGCTGGCTTCCCTATGTTTAATATATGTCTTCTGGTAGATGATTCTCGTGTGTTCTCTCCCTTTACAGGGCTGCCAGTGGAGCACATTTCTCGATTTACATCCCACCTGGCTAAGGGCCTCTGGTACAAGTGGGGAGAGAACCCACTCCCTCATCAAAATATATGTCGGTTAAAGTAAAAGGTCGTTGTCATACATATTCTAACCTTATCTCCGAAGACAAAACTTCATCCATCAGATTTCTTCATGTGGTCTTTAAATAATTTTGTAACGTCAATGGCTTATTAGGTCATCGTATATATCATAAAGTATGACGGATACAAAGAACAAAACTAAGGCAGAAAAGGGGGGACGGTTACTCATGTCACGTGATTTTTATTTTTGCAAACTCCATCCTTGACCGCCCATGTGGTGCGGTCACATATGACTGCACGACACGTGGCAGTCTGACCCGTATCTAGCCTCACCATCTATCTAACTGTCACGTGTCGAGCGGTCACAAAGAGGTGAAGAAAAAGGGGGTTAGGGGATCCCAACCCCCATCTTCCATGCAAATAGAATTACACACATATTTCGGTGCATTGGACTCCCGCATTTGCGCAGAGTTTGGAAAGGAGCTACATCGTTTCACAAATCTGATGTACACAGCCTTATCATACACGTTCTGCAAGAACTGTTTCGGCGACTCGAACTCATGACATCAAAGTCACAAAGCAACAATAATACCAGTTGTTCCAAGATTCGGCCTCAACATATACACAAATACACACACACACACATATATATATATATCTATATATATATATATATATGTATGTATGTATGTATCTATACACATACCCTATATGTGTGTCCCTGCGGCTATAATTAAAAGCCTAGGTAAAGTAACACTGATCTTAAATATGACATGCCAAGATGTAAAAAGGGTAGAAAATGAAATGACACACGTACACTATATGTGTGTCTACGAAGTTATAATTGAAAGCCTAGTTAAAATACAATGCTGTTAAATATGACATGACATATAAGATGTATAAGTAAGCATGGGAGCGACACAAGTAAATTTAGGTGTCAGATTAAACAAACTAGCGTCACATATGAGTCTTGATTGAGAGATAATACCTTTTTTTCTAATAGAAAACAAAAAAACTTGTAAAAACAACATTGGCAATTGGTTGAGAATAATATCTATCATCATAAATTGGAGGACGAGCCTTGCAGCAACTGATAATGTTAATATTTTGTGACTTTGAGGTTGCGAGTTCGAGCAGCAGAAATAGCCTCTTACAATAAAGTGTAGAGCAAGACTGCGTACATCAAGATCGCGAAGCGATCTGACTCTTCTCTGGACACTGCTCAAATGCAAGAGCCTAGTACAACCGGGAACGCTCTTTATCCATCATAAATGGAAGTAGACATGGATAAGCACCTGGGATGTAATGTAATTGTTATTAGTATGATAGCTTTATTTCCGTTCTTGTGTTTCTTTTGAAATGAGAATTTCATATCCTTCAACTGAAGTTTTATATATTCCTTATGTTCATTTACACATATTATACTATTTACATCATATGTGTATTGAAGGATTTCTAATGGAGTCATGGACACACGCTTCTTTGACTTTGAAATATGATGGAATAAAACAAAATGACTCACTAAGTTGGCTGCGCTTCTTATATTGTCGGTTGATCGACATATCTTGACGCATCATTATGGGTAATTGAGAAACAACATCTATGTGTTTCTAACACATGTGTATGTTTGCATACATCCGACCTCCCATACCTCACCATAGGCGGGAGCGTATAAAGAAATGGGGTAATATTATTATTGTTGTTGTGTATTGAAGTATTTCTATGTAGATAGGTAGGTTTTGGCTTGGGACAAAGTTGAGAGACTTACTCATTACCAAAAAAGAATCAAATTCTATAATAGAAGGTTTATATCCATTGTTAGGATAATCCTAGAATATCTCTTGTATATAAAGTTCTTACATGAAATTTTGGTAAAACTATAATTAGTTATTCATTGGTCTTAAATTTGTTCTTAATTGTGCATACTCATGAAACAACAACCATACATACTCAATATATTTCAACGATAGCAAAAGCTCTTGTTAAGGTCTAGAGATAGAAAAACAATACTCACTATGTGGTACCTTAAACGTATGGCACTTCCTGCACATAACGACTCTGATAGCGAAAAATTATTGGTAGATTATAAAGTTACTCATTGGTTACTTAAATCCTGTCCTCCTTCATTAGACGGCAATATTTGATTTCTTAATTTATTTGATCTTTTTTACAACCAATCACGGTTTCATGAATCGTTGACTATCACATGGGCCCACGTGTACTATAAAGCTCTTTCTTACGGAATAAGATCCCCTCACCGCAAGGGGATGCGGTGACGCGTGACCGCGCGATACGTGGCAGCAAGAGAGGGTGGTGAGACTAGATGCAGGTGACCCTCATCTAGCCTCACCACCCTCCCTTGCTGCCACGTGTCGTATGGTCATAGAAGGGGTGAGGAAAATACGGGTGAGGAGATCCCAACCCCTTTCTTAGATAGCAAAAGACGATATCGTGGTCCCAAGAACCTCATTGTCCTACTCTCATGAAACTTCATAGACGATGCAAATTAAGAAACTCAGCGGCCACTAGATGGGGTGGTCATATACAAAAATGCAATAAGGTGCTCATTGCAAACTGCGTCGGCATCCCTATATCAATTGAGTCAGAAATATCTGACACATACACCAGTAAAACGCCCACAATGCGGTTGCTTCTGTTTTCAAACCTGCACCACTTAAAGAGCAATTCGCAGCCCAAATACCAACTGAACCCTGGAGGATTTCTCCTCCAAACTAGCAAGAGATACAAACAACTAGCTAAACCGATGACGAACTCTTTTATCATCATTTAGAATATCCAATACGTGTCTAGCAGAAGTTCAAGTGAGAATATCCAATACGTGTCTAGCAGAAGTTCAAGTGAGAGAATGACCTATAAAAAGGTAAGCGACTGATCGGAGAGACGATAAGCAGAGAAGACGTTGAAGGGATCTCACGTACATACTTTGTATACCGGAGCCCTTTATTATTCGAATTAACTGCCAAATTAGCACTCATTTTTAAATTTAATCGATAAATAGCATTTTTTAAACAATTAATTGACATTATAGCATCTTCTTGTTGTAATCTTTAAGTACTACATTAGTTATTTTAAATAAAAAAACAAACCATGACGCACATCTTTTCCGTCTTGTCTTCCACCTCAAAATTAGCTTTTATCAACAATTGGTTGAACTAAAAGTTCAGGACTTTCATTTGACATGTCCGGATTTCCTTGGCTAAGGACATGGGTGAGAAACAAAACATCACAGTACGAGACTAGATGAAAAGTGATCGACAGATAACGTTGAATAGGGACGATGACTTTCAATGCTTGTGAGATGATTTCATCCGTCATTTAAATTGTGAAATGTTAGTCTCAGTATAACAAAAGTCGTTTCGTTTCATAATAAAGTAAAAACAAATATCCATTTTTTCTCCTTAGAAGGCCGTTGCTGTTGATGAGAAAAAATAAATCAAAAGCAAGGAGTCTCATATGAAACCTTGTAAAAATATGAGAAAAAAAAGAAAAAAAAAGAAAGAGAGAACCAAAAAGCGGTTAGTCAAATTGTCAACTCAAAGTTAACATACACTAATTAATTAATGTAAGCATATCTTTATTAGAATATCTATGATTCTTTATTTTTCTTTTCTTTTTTTTCTTTGTGTTTTTTGAGAGAACTTTCTTGCTCTTGTTCATATCTCCTTGATTTTATAACCTTGGGTTTATAACCGGATAAGATCACCTGTTTGAAAGATACCTTGTTGTAAAATAACAATAACAATCATACCCATTATATTCCAACGACAGTCAAAACTATCGCTACGATCTGAAAAAAATACCTTATTGTAAAAAACACCGTTTTACGTGCTGTATAATAAAGTATTTCGAAAGTTTAAATTATACCTCCTCTCTCCCAAAAATACTTACAGACTACTATGTGTATTTTATATATAAAAAATGATCAACATTTTTGTGTAACTAGTACTTCTTATATATAGAGACATTGTATAACTAATACTTATTATATATAGAGATAAAACGTATCTTATCTCTTGTAAATCAGGTTTAGCATGGTATGACTGATACTTATTATATATAAAGAAAATGACCAACATTTTCGTGACAAATTAAAATAGAAAGGAGTATGGCATTTTTAATACGGAAGGAGTTGAGTTATTCAGTCATGCATTTGAGATATAATTGATAGCATATTTTTGAAACAGACATAATAAACTGTTTCGACTGAATAAGCATATGTAAAAGTGTGAGACTGCTTTTAAATTGAGCCAAACAAAAACAGAACATTGTGGGCTGTAGAACAGAATATGTTCTTCCATTAACATCATTGAACTATTTTTAGTTAAGCATTTCTTTATACAACCATAACAAAAGTAGGTTCCACAGCATGAGGAAACTGCAATTATTTGCAACTTGCAAATTATAGATTTCCCTCACCTTTTTATTCACTTTGATGAGGGAGTGAGTTCTTCCCCATCTGTACCAGAAGCCCCTTAGCCAGATGGGATGTAAATCGAGGGATGTGCTTCACCGGCAGCCCTGCAAAGGGAGAGGACACTAGAGACTCAGCCAGCTCAGAGGCAACCCTTGTAATATTTCAACAAGGATTGTCTCCACACGGACTCGAACTCGGGACGTCGGGGTTCTAGCCCCAATCACCTTTGCCACTTACCACTGGACTATGCCCATGGGGGCCACCTTTTTATTCACTTCCTACATGCTGGTGGTAAGAATTGGTACGAGAGAGAGATAAAAAGTACTTGGTGTAACTCATTAGGATAAAACCAAAACGTTCCAAGAAACTATAAATACAATCAATTCGACTCCTAACTATCAACACTATTTGAACAATCAGGGATGCAGATCGTTTATGTGCTCATGTCAGCAACTCATACTCAAATACACAGTCAAGTCGATACGATATAGAAGACGCATGACAACCTATCGACGTTGGCTCCGACCTTAAGTCATCCTTAGTTTCCAGGTCGGCCTCAGCCAATCATCCTCAAAAACTTGCTCTATGGTTGAATACCTCAGCCACGGCTTTCACCATGGCGAAAAGTGTCATGTCAGCCCCACTAATGAATACCCAGAAAACCAAGGCAAGTCACCTTGGCCCTCCCAAGCGAACTCATACCACGTAAACAACTTCGGCCTGCAACGGAACACGTATCGTCACTTGACAGCCACGCACAAACAGACAGAACATATGGAAGTACCACACAATCACAAACATACATTAGCTAACTCCATCATCCTCCGTACCCAGTAGGATGATGGAGTTAGCCAATGTATGTTTGTGACTGTGTGGTACTTCCATATGTTTTGTCTGTTTGTGTGCGGATGAATCTTGCCGGACAGAAAACATGTTTATTTTAACATTGAGACAGATAAAAAAAACATTATTCTCGAATGATAAACATTCTCCAAAAAGAGACATATTTTCTCTTAAATTCAAAACACTTCACTGTCAATCATTAACACATCTACAACTAACTTGAGCATTAGAGGACCTTTTTTTTTTTGAGTGACAACTCCGGAGCCTATAAAATTGTTTATTTATGCATGATAAAGCTACCAAATTATTCATCTTACTATCAAGATCATAAGTGAGACCTAATAGGTGAGTCAACCTCATTAGTAACCTTTCAAATTTGATTTCTATTACTATTTTTTCCCCTTTTTTCTAGAAAACCTGCATTTTTATTCATCTAAGAGCTGTCTGCTGCAATAGCAACAATAACCTCAAGGGTGATACAACCCCTAAAGAACACAACCATCATACATAAGTCCAGCTTTAGCCATAAGATGTGCAGGAAGGTCACCACAACGTCTAAAATTATAATATTTTAAGAAAAATTATGTGAGATTATAAATCAAATCAGCTCGTCATATTTCATATATTCTTCAATTATATTCTAATAATGTACCACTAGGGCTGCAAATGAATCAAGCTGTTCGGTTGTTCGGTTCGTTTCACTCGAGCTCGAGCTTGAACTTGGCTCGGATAAAATGTCAATGAACAGAGCTTGAACACCTTTTTTCTGTTCGAACTCGGTAAGTGGCACCGTTCGTTTAAGGTGTTCGGCTCGTTAATGTTGTTCGTGAGTTAAACGAACCAAGCTTGAACAATTAAATATGTTCGTTTAAATAAACAAACAAGCTCGGGTTGTTCGCTAAGTTAAATGAACCGAGCTTGAACAACGCAATGCTCGGCTCGTTCGGCTCGTTTACAACCCGATGTACGACATTAAGTGAGATGATAAGTCAAATCAGATGGGATATTTCAGGTCCAACTATATTGGGAATTCAAACTGGTTTGGTAGTAAAGGCTATTGCATATTTTGATTTCAAGTGATGTAAATTACTATTTTATTAATTTAAAATTTTAGTTTAATTAATATTTGATCAAATAATTTTTTATTAAATGTGACAATATTTTTCAATAGGATGACACTCAATATTAACGAATCCTTAAAGACGTTTCGGATATAGCTGCTGGCTTTTCCTCTTATTATGCCTGCATGAATACTATCTGCCCTTCTTCCTTTTTTATTTTTATTTTTTTTTCAATTTTCCCGCATATATGTAAAGATAAATATAATTCAAAACTCTCGTTTATAAAAAAAGACAATGTCTTTTACTACTAAACCAATATGAATTCCACCATCTTTATTTTCTTTATTCTTTTCCCTCTTATTAGTGTTCCTTTTTCCCCCCTTTTCTTTTTTTTGAGGTAGACTCAATACCATCTGATGCAAACGAAAATCATCAATACAATAGTGAATGAGTACCTTCAGTCTAAAAATCATTTATTTCCTTATATTTTCTAATAATATCATACTCCCTCCGTCTTAAAAATATTGTCATAGTTTAACTTGACAACAGTTTACATAAGTCAAACTATGTGGGTCTATTATACACTTAATTGGAGACTTTAGGAAAAATAGAGATAAATCATATAAGTGTTAATTAAAAAAGTAGCATAGAAACTTTGATTATTATAATTTATTAGCTTTAGAAAGTGGACAATATTTTGTGGATAGACCAAAATATAAAGGATGACGATATTTTTGAAACGGATGAAATATTATTTATGGACATAGCCTGGAATACCTCTGCTGGTCACCTTTAGAATATTAGCCCAAGGATTTAGATGTCATATCACATTTATGAATGGACCTGCAAAGGCCCTCTGTCACTAAACCCGAATCAAAAATAGAGAATGTGTAGTATATGTTCTTATCAGTTTAATGTCTGATATGTGGGTCAATGACCTACACGATATTAACTCAATTTTTTTAGGGTGAGAGTCTATCTGGTAGCTTGCTACCTGGGCCTTCGCGCGTCGCCTTGGCGTTGCACTACTGGCTAGGCATGGCGCTCCCTTATTAATGCATTAATACCATCTGATGGTTTGATAACTTCAAACATAAATGTGACTAGTAGATTGGTAATTAGCAAATTCAATCAACCAATCATACTCATTATATCTCAACAGCAGCAAAAACTATCGTTAGGGTCTGGAGAGGGTGAGCGGCAGTCAAACAATACATCTATTCCAAAAGATAGAGAGTTTGCTTCCAGTGAGACCCCCGGCCCTATATGTACATGCATAAAGGTAATTAGCAAATTATGATCTAAAAAATCATTAACATTTTAGTTTGTCACAAAAATATTGGTTCTCTCTTAAATAGTTAAATAGCATGATTTGATTATCAATATATACAATTACGAAAATTAAAATAGAGTAATTTTTATGAAGATTTTCGATTGTGTTTTGTTTGATGAATTACGAACAGACGGTTTATTCACAAAACATTATGACATTTATATTATATATTCATGTATCATATATAAAGAAGACGTACGAAGAGACGTACGAAGACGTACGAAGAGACGGTAAAGTTGTGGGTACAGATTTTGCAGGCCAAGTACGGTTCACCGGTTGATATCTCGACTAGACAGGATGTGTCCCTCATTTGGCGCAGTATCAGAAGTTGTAGGTCTACCCTTTTGGAGGGCCTTGGACGAAATACGGAGGAGGCTACCCCGCAGGATAGCGAGACGAGGCTTCGGTCACGCTGGGAGGCGGAGACATCGGGGAAGTTCTCGGTTACTAGCGCCTATCTTATCCAGACTTCCACTACCGAGGCTATTGAGAGTCAGGCGTGGCACCGTATATGGAAACTTAAAGGGCCGAGCAGGGCTAACTTCTTTCTTTGGCGGATGAGACATGATGTACTTCCGACGACATGCTTTTTGTTTAGGCGGCATATTAGCCCAACTTTCAGTTGCACGATCTGTGGGGCTAGCGGGGTTGAGCCGCTCCATGATGTTCGGGACTGCGGTTGGATGGATAAAGTTTGGAGGCTGCTTGTTACTCCGGAGCGCTGGGAGGATTTCCGCAGGCCTTATTTTTGCATGGAGTGGGTGGATATGAATATGTCCGTTAATATGGGGACCCGTGTTACTGCATTAGGGTGGTGCTATCTTTTCCGCGAGGTGGCGTATGGAGGGTGGTTTTGGCGTAATCAAGTTGTGCATAACACTGCGGATACACTTTTGCCTCCGTCGATTTTTGTGAAGGAAGCTATGACTAGAGTTAGACTGCTTATTTTGGCGCACAATGTGGATTTGACGCTCTTTTTTGTATAGTGACTAGTGCATATTGGTTGGGCTATGTAGGTCGTTGTAATGCTTTTCTTTGATATTCATATATAAAATCGTTCCTTTTGTGGGAAATAGATTGCATAAAGAAAATATTTATTTACTGGAAAGTCCACTAATAAAAACAAAAAAAGTAAATAAATAAATAAATAAAAACACAAACACACACTCTTCCGAGTGGAAGTCACATATTAATATTTTGAGTTTGGAAGTTTTGGCCATATTTTCGTTTGGCATCATTGAATTGCCGTACAATCAAAGACAAATTATGTAATGGGTTATTTATTTAGTAATATGATCATATAGTCTTAATTATAATGAAAAGCAAAGAGGTGGACCTTGTAATAACTGGTAATGTTACTGCTTTGTGATTTTGAGGTCATGGGTTCGAGACGCGGAAACAGCTTCTTGTATGGATGCGTACATCAGATCGCAAAACAGTCTGATCTCTTTCCAGACCTTGTCTAAACGCGGGAGTCTAGTGCACCGTAAACACCTTTACCATTAAAAGCAAAAGCAATTGACGGATATTTTGTATGGAATAGCATAATTAATAGTACAGCCTACCAACTTTGTATCTGATGTTAGGAATTCCCGTATGAACGTAAAATCCACTCTTGTGTGGGTAAGTCTCAGATCATATCATCCAAAAAAAAAAAAAGGTTTTGTGCTGAAAATGACATTATAATTTAATATTTTGTCCTAATCATACGTGTCCATTTACAAATCTTTTGGTGATAATTACAATTATAGCGTCGGTATACTTGAATAAGGGTTTTGAGCATAAGGCTCTTTATGACTAGTTCCAATTTCATTTGGTGTAACTTTTTGTGTATTATTTAAACAATAGACGTGACTTTAAGGTTACATGTTTGAGCTGCGGAAACAGTCATTTATATAAAATGTAGAGTAAAACTGTATATATCAGATCGCGAAGCGATCCGACCCTTCCTTGAATCTACGTAAATGTGGAATCCTGCGTAAATGCGTAAATGAAATTGGACTTATATTTTCGAAAATCTCAAAATAAAATGGTAAAATTATATTTTGGGATGGAAGGTTTATAATTATTTCTCACCATGGTTAGGACATCAAATATTAACGATCCATAGTTGTGTTGTGTTTCTATGGTCCCAATATTTGTAAAGGAGAAGAGGTATGAGAAGGCGAACATTGGAGCAACTCGTAAGTTTGCTGTTTTGTGACTTTGAGGTAACGAGTTCGAACTGTAGAAGCATCCTTTTGTACAAAGTGTATGAGAAAACTGTGTACTGATTCCTCCCCAAACCCTGTGTAAATGCAGTAGTTTAGTCTTTTTAAAAGAGGTAAGAGTTTTAAATTCTAACTACCAAACCGGTTAGGAAAAAGAGTCCCTATACAATACAATACAATACAATTGTAGATTGATGTTCAATGGTGTAGCATGAGTTCTTATGACAATGGCAGTTTACCATAAAGAATAAAGATGATCTATTTAGACATGATAATCAATCAAACTATAGACAATTACCCATTTAAATTATTACTGTTACTTACAAAAGGTAACAACGAACGTAACAATAATTTGAATAACCAAAGCAAAGAAAATAATTTAAATAAAACAATATTTTTTCGATTCCAGTATACTTTAATATAACTCAAACTGTACTTACATAACATTTTTCTTATTTTTTATTTTTCTGAAGATATACTTACATTATGATTACCATAACAAAACAACAACCATAACTATTATATTTCAATAACAACAAAGGATATCATTAAGATTTGGAGAGGATGAAAGACAGACAAATCATACCTATATCTCAAAAAAATAAAGAGTTAGCTTTCAGAAAGATCTCTATCGGATACTTATGATTACAAATTAAAATTGATCAATTAAGGATTGACATTTGCTCATATCATTGGCTTATCGAATAAACGCACATGCTTTTCTTCCCTAAAAAAAATTAAAATAAAAACACGCATATTCAATTGGCGATAAATGTTGGGAAAGAGAGAGGAGGAAGATGAGTGTCCCTAAAGCGTAGAAGAAAGGGACATCCAAAACCAAGCCTTTTACTCTTCTTCTTGATTTGAGTCCTTTGACTTTGATTAAAATCTTCGTACTTCTGTGTATAAATCCAAACCCTCGAATTGTTTCTCCGTAATATTGGTTTCATTGTTTTTAATTTTTCCTGTAGTCATGGCGGAAATAGTAAGAGAAGGAGGAGATGCTGTTGTTGCTGCTGATGTGTCGGTGGCGGTGGATAATAGGAATGTTTCAATGAAGAAGAATTCGTTTCCCTTGACGTTTCGTGAGGTGGCGGTGGCGGGTTTGGTGGTGGTGGGATTTATTTTTGGTCTTCTTGTTGTATACTTGACGATGCCGGCTTCTGGGTACAGCTTTCTTAAGCTTCCTCGTACTCTTGAAGATATCCAGATTTTAAGGTATTCAAGTCTCTATCTTTTTGGTTCCCAGCTAGGATTATTTTGTTCATTATTGATTTTTTAGCTATCAGATTTGGAAGCTTTAGGAAATTTAGATCTGTTTAGAGGAATTTTTTTTTGGGGTGGAAAAAGCCATGGACTTTACTCTCTTGATATTGAATGCTTTGATTGGTTGAAAAGGTAATATGTTTAAATAGGAATAGTTGGAGTTGCTATCTTCTTCTTCTTCCTTTTCTTTTATGTGCTTATATCTCTAATGCCTTATGGAAGTTAGTATTGATTTCTTCCACTGAATTGCTGGAAGGTGTTGATGCCCTTAACATTATACTCAGTTTTTTCTCCATCCCACCTCTCAAAATATACCCTGTTGGGGCAGAAGTGGTGGGGAAAATCTTGAGTTCTTGAGAACTTAGAATGGGGGAAGTAGAGGGGGTGGTTGGGGGAATGCCACCCGTTATCCCCTCCCGTCTCCTTCCCTGCTTAATATCCTCCAACGGTTAGTGGTCGGAACTATTTAGTACCAGTGCTAGATTCAGATGTGCACTGATTTTTTTTTTGAGGGCTAGCACTTTGATAACTCGGGATTCAAGTTCCAGTAACATCTATGAGTCATGAGCACCATATGTAGCTAAAAGTAGATGAATAAAAAGAAAAGAAAACATGTAGTTAGAATTGGTTTGTTAAGTTGTGATTATACTACAAAGAGTTATGGAGTACTCCCCTGTCTTCTGGACCTTTTTTGTGTAGGTCTTTATCATTGTGCTCTTTGTAAGCACAATCATGATCTTGAGTGTGGGGTGGAATTTGTTCATTTGTCTCCTGATACCTACCCCTTTTATGTACAGTCCTTTAATTGGGATTCTTGAGCTGATTACTTTCACCATTTCCAAGATGACAAGGATCCAATTGGTAATACCCAATTTAAGTACTTTAACCGTCCTTCTTTGTCCATACATCACTCCGTTGGTTGCCCTCAAACTTGACTAAGATGCAGTGTGTGTAACAAGCAATCCATGCTAGCACAGGTGTAAGGTGTTTTATTATATGAACATTGTTATTTTAATTACCACCAGAAGTAATTCCTTATTAGAGATACTGTCTCCATCAGATATCTACAATATACATCTTATACTCCATTTCCGAAATGCCCTTTACTCATTATGCAGGAGTCCCTTTTAACTCATCTTGCTGTATGAGTTTATCACATATTGTCTGTCTTTGCTTCTCTAGGGATATGCTGCATGTACCTAGTGGAAACTCTCAATTTTGGTTGTTTCTTTTCCTGCAGGGATCACCTGGAAAGCTATACAAGCGACTATACAATACAGGTCCTCATAGGATACTGCATGGTCTACATCTTCATGCAGACTTTTATGATTCCTGGAACTGTGTTTATGTCCTTGCTCGCTGGTGCTCTGTTTGGAGTCTTTGGAGGTGTAGCTCTTGTGGTGTTCACTGCCACCGCTGGTGCATCTTCGTGCTTCTTCTTGTCCAAATTAATTGGGCGACCACTCGTCTTCTCTATCTGGCCTGACAAGTTGACCTTTTTCCAGGCTCAGGTGATTATTGATCTTGTTAACTGTATATGCTCACTGCTTATCTATCTTACTAATGGAATTAATTTTTGTTGTTTCTCAGGTAGCTAAAAGGAAAAACCGGCTTCTGAATTACATGCTTTTCCTCAGAGTGACCCCTACTTTGCCAAATACATTTATAAATGTTGCTTCACCTATTGTAGATGTGCCTTTCCACACTTTCCTTCTGGCAACAGTCATTGGGATCATTCCAGCAGCTTTTGTTACCGTCCGGGTATTTAATCTTGTCTTTTTTTCCTTCAATTGAAAGATGACTATGAAACATATGCGGTGCATTATGGATGGTTAAGTTCCTCGTAGCTTGTTGATCAGTCCAACATGAATATGAATGAGAAGTCCTTTTTCGCCCTCCTGCTGTCTATTTTCTGATGGTCAAGAATTTTGGAACTGCACAACCTGGATATAGAAATTGCATGAAACAAGGCTGCTTAAATTGTCAGGATACACAAACACCAACTTATTTATAATATTATAGAAGAGTTTATCTGTTTCCTTTTCCAATAGAGTCAAGGTCACATTCTTCCTTGACTTTGGAATATGATGGAATAAACCAAAATGACCAACTAAATTGGCTAGCAGTTGATTGATACAGCTTGACGCAATTTTCATTATGGGTCATCGAAAAAAAACCTATGTCTGTTTCTAACACATGGGTATGGTTGCGCACATCCGACCCCCCATACCTCGCCATAGGCGGGAGCATATAAAGCAATGGGGTAATGTAGTATTGAAGAGTTTCTCTGTTTGTCTATAATTGCTACCTTTTTGCGTATGTTCTTTTTGTTGGCCATAATTTTATCTCGACATGTGCCCTTTGCAGGCTGGGATTGCTCTTGGTGAATTGCAATCCCTTGGAGACCTATACGACTTCCAATCCATTGCCACATTGTTTCTTATAGGGGCTGTAACTGTCACACCAACATTGATTGGGAGCAAAAAGGAAGAGTAAGATGAATCAGATGAACACGTTCTTGGGGCCCTTGTCACCCATTCTTCACCTTGCTGTTGTACAAATCAAATGCAATAGAACATTCAAGCATTATCAGCCTGAAAAAGAAGTCAGTTGAAGGAAGTTTCTGTTAGACTCTCCACCTGTATTATTGCGGTGAAGGTGATTGTCTCAAAACTGACTTTGCTTTGACCAAAAGTATTATTGTCCATACCCTTACCTTGGAACATTCAATTATTGAATGCTCGAAGGTGCATGGAAGAAGATACATAGTTTTCTATCTGTAATGGTTCTTCGGGCTTGTAAATCTGTTGTACCTTGACATTCTTGGAACCTAATGAATTCATTATTTTGCGGGACCAGCTTGATTTAATGAATTTCTAGCTGGTTTAAGATGAAGTTCACCACAGTGCTTTTTACTCCAATTCAAAGCATTGATTTGGAATGAAACCATTCAATTTGGTCTTCTGATGTTCTTTTCATTTATTTGGTGATGTTTCTGGTGACAAGGATGTTGATTCTTTCAAATTGATTTTAGGGCTTCATAGATTGTTTACAGATTAGAAATATGCAAGCTTATGTGTGTGACGTGAGGGAGGGCGGGCCTTGGAGCAACTGGTAAGGTTGTTGTTTTGTGACATTGAGGTCACGGGTTCGAGCCACGAAGATAGCTTCTTGGACAAAGTAGGCTGCGTACATCTGATCGCGAAGCGATCGGGCCTCTCTCCGGACCCTGCGCAGAGCCTAGTACACCGGAAACGTCTTTTTTTTTTATGTGTGATGTGGGACAATAAGTTTATACATCTTTGGCATTACTAGCAATATATGGTTGTCCGAATGCACAATGAGATGTGACCTGTGGAAAAGTTCTAGTCATGAGCCTTCTGCACAAAAAAAATTATGCTTTTCTTGGTCTAACAATGTGGATAACATGTTGCATTGTGGCATTTTTGGCTTGAATATCAGATCCAATCTGGACGTGGTGCGAGTAGCTCAACTTTTTACAAGCACCACGTGACTAATGGATTTATGTTATTGAGACTGAGGAATAACTACTAGCCGGAAACGCGAGCAAGCCGATGAATTCTGTGTGCCCATGTAGCAGTAGCAGAAACTTGAAATTGCTTCCTCTAATAGTTGTAAATAACACCAAGAAGCAAAAAAGCTTTTGGACCAGGATTTAGTTACTACCATTTTCATTTTCGGTGGTTTTGTCTTATAGTCAAATTTAAAGGAATTTCATTTGCCGTGTGACAATAATTGTTCAACTAAATTGAAGGAAAAATTGTATAGTATTGCAGTATGACCGGCAATGTTATATGGAACCGACTGGTGGTCTATCAAGAGAATACAATAGCAGAAGATGGATGTGGCAGATTAGGATGATGAGGTGGATGTGTGGGTATATAAGGCTAGACCGAATCAGAAATTAGGTATTTAGGAAAATGTTAGGGGGTGACTAGTATACCAGTTAAATAGGAGAGACTGAGATGGTTTGACATGTCAATCGGAGACAGACAATGGTGAGAGCAGTTGAAAGCCTCATTGTAGAGGGGAAAAGAAGTAAAGGCAGACCAAAACTGACTTGTGATGAGCGGATTAGGCATGACATACTAGATTTACACATTTCTGAAAACATGGTCCAGGACAGAGGACAAGAGTTCATGGAGACGGAGGATTAATGTCAACGAGGTTTAGAGAGGATGTAGAGGCACCTTAGAATATATTTAGGAGCTTAGATACTTTGTCAACTTTAGGTTGACTTTGCAATTGTTTGTGTTTGTCTTTCTTTTTTATTATTTGTCTATGTAGGTATATAGAGTCGGGAGTCTTGCTGGAAACGAAATCTCTATTATTTGGGATGAATGTATTGTTTACTTATCTTTTATCCTCTCCAGACCCTAGCGAAAGCTTTTGATGTCGTTGGAATATAGTGAGTTTATGTTGTACTTTCGGTGGTTTTGCGATGAATGAGTTCAATAAACGCTTTCCTCCTTGTTTCTGTATCACTTGCCTGTGTTCATTTATGTATTGTATGTGGAATTAAGAAAATGGTCGTTGCTTGAAGGGTTCTTATGGGTAAGATTTTTGTATCAAATCCTAGTGAAGTATAGGGTGGTTTGTTTTTGGCAATGCATAATCCTCCAAGTTTAGATGCATATCTTATGATATGAAATGAAGTAATATTAAATCTTGCTCACAATCTTTATATACACACGTACAAGCATGTATAATATGTACGTACAATATAATATATCGGTCCATATTATGTTCTTCAAAACCCAGAAAGCGCATTCCGGGTAAAGGTTACAGAAAGTGTGATATTTATTTCCATGTCATTCCCATTTATTCTTTGTATCATTAATCACTGGCAAATTTATATCTAAATACCATCTTCGCTCAGATGAATTAGCTAGGGAAAAATCTATCTGCACTGCAAATATAAGCAAAAGCAGAGCTGAAACTCATGTTGAATATGACACTGGAGTTTAAATAGACCAATAGCTTTACGAAAAGGGAGAAGAGAATGCACTAAAAATCTTATAGGTACTAAATATCTTATAGAACATTTTGTATCATATAATAGATTGAACCTTAATTTTAAAACATTTATATGTTCACTTGATAATAAAGTGATACCTAAAAATATACAAGAAGTACTAAGCCGACCTTAAATGGAAGAATGCTGTGTATGAAGAAACGAATGAGTTAGATAAAAATCAAACTTATGAGTTAATACCTAGGTCGGGAACTATGAAACCTGTTAGATGTAGATGGGTGTTTATAATTAAATATAACAATGATGAAACTGTTAATAAGTACAAAGCTAGATTGGTAGCAAAGAGATTCACCCAAACTTATGACATTGACTATTTATAAACATTTGTACCAGTTGCCAAACTTAACACAATTAGGATTATTTTCTCTATAGCTGTTAATCTTGACTAGAAATTATATCAGTTGAACGTTAAAAATGCATTCCTAAATAAAGATTTAGTAGTTAAAAATGCATTCCTAAATAAAGATTTAGTAGAAGAAGTTTATATATGCATATCATCAGGATTCAATGACATAAACAATCAGAATAAGGTCTGTAGGCTAAAAATTCATTATATGGACTGAAGCAATTATCAAAAAATTGGTTTAAAATATTCACTAAAACTGTTAAAGATTATAAGTTTACTCAAAGTTATAGTTATCATACACTATTCAGCAATAATTACCGAAGAGGAGTGTGGACGATATAATGATAACAGAGAAATCCTAAAAATGTTGGGTTTACTTTATATAGAGATATGTTTCGAGTAAACTGATAACCGTCATTTATAATTTTTTTGTCCGTTTATTTTCCAAACAAAAGGGTAAATGAAAATATTTGTTATCGTTTTTTTCCTCCTCGTGATACTCGTTAATTGTATACATTTCAAAATGAATTTCCGTCAGCACAACATTAAAAACAAAAGAAAAAAAATAACCCGGTATTCACAATCTAGATTGGAGTATTTTTCATATTTCATTTTTTTATTAACTTTTCTTGCAGTTGTCGAACTACAAATAGACATTATGCACGTCACCATACCCATGCATTAGAAATAGAGGTTGTTTTTCGATAACCTATAAGGAAAATTGTGTCAATATGTGTCGACCAACTACTACTTCACAATATAAGAAGCGCAACCAATTTACTGAATCATTTTGCTTTAATCAATCATATTTCAAATTCAGTAAAAAGTGTATGCTTAACTCTATTGGAAATGGAATCAAACGACAAGATAATATAAAATTGAATACCAACTAAATTCGAATTTAAAATGACAAACTTGACTATATAAGTTACAATCACATATAAAACGTGTATATATATATATATATATATATATATATATATATATATATATATGGATTCTTGTCATCAGACGATATCATCAACATACCAGTAAAGTCATCATCGTTACCAAAAGGATACATAAATGGGATGCTATGATTCCCATTACAAATGAACACTGATCCTGATCAGCTTGTTGACATGTTTGATCATCTGATTGATTCTTGAATCCGTTTTCTTCGATTTCTTCATTTCCAACATGTGAAACTTTACTAACCATTTCCTTAAACATGGAAGATCTTAGAAGAAGGCTAAGGGCAGTAGGGGAAGAAGGTGACTTCCCAGAGGGGCTAAGTGGGAGTTTTCTTTCTATGATTTCTTGCTTTTGAGGTACCGATATCGCGCCGGCGGAGGAAGAAGTTTGGGGATTGAGGGTGTAGTGATCAGGGTTGTGATTGATGAGTTTATAGTGATTAGGTGTAGCAATGGAAGGAGATTGAGGTGTTGGATCATGAGGAGTAGGGTTTTGGTTAGGGTTTGGTTTTAGCCATTTTATGTATGTGCTCAAGTCAAAGTTTGTAACTGCATTGATTCCTCTATATTCAATTGCTGCAATGTCACAAGCTCTTGCTGCTTCCTCTTGTGTACCTAAATTATACCAAAAAAGGGAAAAAAATTTGAAGGTTAATTTGGTAATTTATAGGAGAGTTGTCTCGTGAAATAGTTAGTTTTCATTTCTAATGGAGTCAAGGACACATACTTCCTTGACTTTGGAATATGATGGAATAAAGCAAAATGACTCATTAAATTGGTTGCGCTTCTTATATTGTGAAGTAGCAGTTGATCAACATGCAATTTTCATTGTGAGTCATCGGAAAACAACCTCTTTGTGTTTCCAACACATGGGTATGGTTGCATACATCCGACTTCCTCATATCCCGCTATAGATGGTAACCTCTAAGTCAATGAGGTAATGTTGTTGTCGTCTCGTGAAATAGTTCGTGATTTGATACTTACCATAGGTACGAAGGTAGAGATACTTGTTTCCGAAAACTCGCCCTATTCTTGCTTCCCATCTCCCATTGTGATAATGCCTAAAGGTGAAAGAAAACGAACACGAACAATTTTCCCCATGGACTTATAGGGCACCATATCAGATCTAGACGACGTCGATAACAACAGCATTATTCTATTGCTTTAGAAGCTCTCATCTATAAGGTATGGGGGTCGACTGTACGCAACCATACTCATGTGTTAGAAATACCTGCACAGAGGTTGTTTCCGATGACCAATAATGAAAATTGCGTTAAGTTGTGTTGATTAACTGCTACTTCACAATATAAAAAGCGTAGTCATTTTAATTTATTCCATCATATTTCAAAATCAAAGAAGAGTATGTCATGACTCTATTGGAAATAGAAAAATATCCGACCTAGTAGACAAAGAGACATTTTTAACCCGTGCCGGTCTATCATTAGTCGTAAGTACTTATACTGAACTTAAGAAAAACTCGACAAAGATATGTTACAAGTTTGAGTCATCGTTTTGTATTTATTAGGAGGGTGATGGTAAAAGATATGATTATATACACACACTCCTTTCCTCTCAAAAATATTGTTTCTTTATGACTTTTGAATGTATGTAATTTAAACATATTGAAAAGTAAAATATATAATATATTTGGAACGGAGGGAGTATGATGTTGTTGAATGAGATCATAAATTAAATAGACAAAAAAGAAGAAGAAAAAGGAGGAGGAGTTGATGTAAGCAATTATTCTACCTGGCAACACCTCTAAACTTGGATACACCTCTTGCAAAGCCACTGCTTCTTCTGTATAAACAGAAATATTTTAATTTATAACTTTTTAAGGAATAGTTTGTATTTGATAATCAATTTAGTAACATGAAAATCTAGTGTTAGATATATAACTAATTGTATTGTACCTTCTCAAAGAGGCCAAGTACTCTTCCCTTGTTAAGTTCTGCATTATTTCTATCATCTTCTCATAATCACTCATCTGTGGGGGGGGGGGGGGGGGGGGGTATCAGATTATACATAAGAAAATAGGCAAAATATTTTGTCTGCTGCAATTCCAATATTTTAGATTGTAAATATCATACCGGGAAATTGGCGAAAGTAGAGGTACCCCAGTACTTGATTGCAGCCAAATCATATGCTCTTGCTGCTGCTTCCTCTTCATCATATGCTCCTGATTTTGGCATATTCTATTTTTATCAACAACTTATATATATATATATATATATATATATATATATATATATATATATATATATATATATATATATATATATATATATATATATAGAAAAAGAGGGTATGGACCACCACAATAACATTATCACATTAACTTAGAATCTTCCGCCTATCGTGGAGTATGGGAGAGGGTTAGATACACGCAACCATATCTATGTGTTAGAAACACATGGAGGTTGTTTCCTGACAATCAATAATGAAAATTGCGTCAAGCTGTATTGATCAACTCTAATTCACAATATAAGAAGCGCAGTCAATTTAGTGAGTCATTTTGTTTTATTTAATCATATTTCAAATTTAAAAAAGAATGTGTCATTGACCCTATTGGAAATGAAAACGAAGGTATGAACCAAGAATAATTAAAAAATAAAGTGAACTTACCAAGGTAGACTGCTCCATGCCATTACTTGTGCCCAAAAATCAGGATAAAGATATAACACACCATTAGAACAATTGGATTAAGCAACCGATATAATCAATAACATAAACAGGTGAGTTTAATAAAAGGTAATGCTTTGTATTCATATTCGAATTTTTTCTTATGTCCAACTAGAATATCCTTGAAGTAGCCGCGGAAACAGCCTCTTACATAAAAAAGTATAAGGTAAAGATATGTATATAATATAGCGAATCAATCTGACCCCCTTCAAAGACCCTTGGCAAACGGAGGAGCCTATTGCATAAACGGCCTTTTATCTTTTATTGCATAATAATCACCTTGTTTTCCCTTTTTCTTCTGTGTAGCTTTCCAGGATGTTTTGTCCCATAGATGTGCTTCATAGCGCCCGGTCCATCGATGCCTAACCATCATATAAAAAACAGGGAAAATTACAAAAAAAAATCATAAATTTAATTCTAAAAGTTATGCTAATAAGTGAAAGATATGTCGTTTATATTTGTAAGTCCGAGTTTATATCACCCTGGAAAGGCTATGTATTTAATAACTCTTATATTAAGAAACATGAAGAAAAGGGTTCACCAATATTATAGCATGGCTTTGGGTTTTAGCATTGGCACGGAGAATAGTCATATAATACGAAGTCTTTATGGAACTAGAGACGTTAATTAATATATGATTTTCTTCTCTGGAAATTTAATTTTGTGTGATTCTATTTTTATTTATTTCCAAAGTTAAGAAAAAAAAAGAAATGGAAAACTGATTTTAACCTTTTCCAGTTTTGGTGTCCCAAGTGGAGGGAAACATGTTCGTATCGACAAGTTACGGTGAACCTGATGGTCTCTTTTTTATTCATCTATAAGAAAATAAACTTTTATGTTAATGGTCGTATGTTGATAGAATCGTATGCAGATATATAGAGAGTCAGAGTTTTACTGAAAGAAAGCTTTCTATTTTTTAGAATGAATGTATTGTTTGTTTTACTTTTCACCTTTCCCATACCTTATTTGTAGCTCCCCGACCCGGACAGCGGATCCGAACCGGTGCACCCGTCGTAGCTTACTGAGAAGACTACAAGACGTCTCATCTCTCAAATACACATCATCAATGACGTAAGAGAAATAAGCGCGGAAACACATGTAAAATAATTCTAAACCATCAATCTGAACATCAAAAGACAACGTAACTATCCAGGGTTGTTTATGGACGCAACCATCTAAATCCTCATATAAATGCAGGAAAGCTGGAATACTAAAAGATAGTCTAGTATGAGCTCTAAGCATCCCATTCAGCCACTCGCCGTCATTCTCAATGAAAATCATATCATATTCAGGCTCACCTGCATCACAATGGTAGTACCCTTAGCTAAAAACGCTAGCAAGTAACTCGCTTATAAGACATACGGTATCAACACATGGCAAGACATGAGTAATATTTAAATCAAGGGGTGATGGGGCACATGTCTTGTATAACTTCAAGAATATAGCGTTATAACATAATAGAGTAAGAACAATAATCAATAAGCATTTAACAATTCAATAACAATCTAATCTCAAGTCAATCGTACTGTAACGACTCACGTGATGCATGACAAAATATGCACTACACTACACAATCACAGAGGCTTATGCATTTCCTTTCAAAACAGTGCAATGCATGTCACAATGTCCGGTCACATAACTTTATACCCTGTGGTGGGCCACAGCTTGTCTTTATACCCTATGACACACTACAGCTCGACTTTATACCCTGTGATGGTTACAACTTGTGTTTATACCCTGTAACGCATCACAGCTCATTTCGCAAACTTTATACCCTGTGCCGAGGCACAGCTCTTATCAAAACATTATACAGATGCAAGTGCCATGATGCAAGAATGCACGACTTCTCATCATTCATTCACATTCAAATGTCAACCAATCATTCGAGACTCACCTCATTCACACACTCGAGCGTATCCTTTCCGACAAGTCAACATCACCTAAACATTCATGCTAAAACCCAACGGATAATATAGGAACCTTCACATTCCACTTTTTTTTTGAACTCTATAGAGCTTCATACGTTCATTCCTAACCCCTTAGGTTATTAATGTTGAAGTCCGATTCATATACCCTACGAAATCTCCACTGTTGATTCACCAACTTAAGTCATGTTTCCGAGACTTAGACTAACCTCAATCATGTCCTAAGAAGTCCCTAAGGTCACCCAAAGGGGTCCCCTAGCTTCCCTCTCTCTTCCCTTATTTTCCCACAAAACTGGTTGACATCATACCCTCACATCGATCGATCGATGTGACTTCATTACGTCACATCGATCGATCGATGTCCATCAGAGAACATCGATCTCTCACCCCTTTATACATCGATCAATCGAAGTGACTTCGAACCCTCACATCGATCGTTCGAATTTCATCAGAGAGCATCGAACTCTCACCCCCTTATACGTCGATCGATCTACGTACTACTGAGACACATCTAGGGGTGGCAATTTCAGACACGACACGAAACACGACCCGAATCTGACACGAATTTTCGTGGGTATGGGTATGACCTTGATGGGTTTCGTGTACAAATCGGGTAAGACATGAAAGATACCCGCCAACAGCGGGTCGTGTCCGGGTATACCTGCGGGTACCCGTTTATATCCGTTTATACACGAAATATAAAAAATATATTTTAAATAAAAATTTATAATTAATAAAAAAATCCAAGAAAAAAAAGATTATCGTGCTACTAAATAACTCTATTCGGTTTTTCCCTTCCTCCATTTCCAAATCTCATTTCTTCAATCTATTATTGCGTAGTCAAGTGATTTGAGTTTAGAGGACCTCACTCATTTTAATCTTTAACCTTTGGTTGTGTATTTATTGTTGTTTCATACATCATATCAGTAGTCATTTAAGTACATGAAACCTGAAAAATACACGAAACCTAAAAATACCTGGAAAAATATAGGAAATGGCCTATACACGACTTGAAATATTTGTACTTGTCAAGTTCATGGGTATACCCGATACACGACACGAAACCTGACATGTACGGGTTTGGGTATCTACATCTATACACGCGAAGCAAACGGGTAAGGTATGGGTACAACACTTTGATACACGAAACTCGAAAAACACGAAACACGATACACGATACACGACCTGTTTGACACCCCTAGACACATCGATCTCTCACCCGTCAGACATCGATCGATCGATGTACTTCGAACTCTGACATCGATCGATCGATGTCACCGTTTTTCCAAAATTCCCTCTGCGAATTTCTGCAGAAACTGCAGATCTCAACCCAAATGTTTTCCAACTCTCTTCCAACCATTCCAAACCTAATCCTCACTATCAATCCATCCTTAATCCACTAAAAACAAAACCTTTAACAACCAAACAAGGATTCAATCCTAAAACTCAAATCTTTATCAAAACCAACACCAAAATCTCACCTTTTTTCACCCTCTTCTCCCTCCAATCGAAAATAGCACAAAATAGGGTTCATGGGATTGAGATTTACATGATCTCACATAAACAACAACAACAACGAACGATTTTTCAACATATAATGGCCAAATCTCAAAACCAAAGCATATAAGTCACATATAGATTCATGGAAAGAAGCTACTGCATGGTGATCCAATTTTGATATCAAAAATAGGCCTTTTTCTTTCGCAAATCGTAGGAACTTATAAGATGATTACTTGCATGTGATTACTCGAAGACGGATTGAAGAATGAACGAAGAACGGATTGATTCCTGAAGAAGATCTTCTCCTAGGGTTGCAAGATGCCAAAATCGCCTAAGGGAGAGGGGAGAGAATGGCGTCGGTTTTCTCTTCTGAAATAAGGAGAAACTGACGTCCTGTCAGTTTCGATATGGGAAAGGATGGAATTTGAGTTTCTAAATTATATTCTATCTTCTTATTTATCTTAAATAATAAAATACTAATATTCAATTCTAAATTAAATACTGTTTAATTCTATATTTAATCATCTCCATTAATTCTCATACTTAATTCTTAATTCATTGCCATTAATTGCTCTCAATCACATTTAATTCTCGTTTTGTCACGTAATTACTCTACGGAGGGTGCGGGGCATAACATTCCTCCCCCTTACAAAAAGTTTCGTCCTCGAAACTTGTGCGTTACGAAATCAATGACTTAGTATAGCCCCTCATAATTTATTTACTTAGATCATGACCGAAATTAGTATCACTTGCGTATTCCGGTATGGTACCCATTTCGCTTCCTCGATACAGGACTAAGTTCTCAAATCATTCAGTGTGTATATACACAATGTACTCTTTAAATCCATTGTCCTCCGTCTGATATATCGTAACCTATTCTTGTATAGTTCTCGAATCAACCTTAAGGGTACCGCCATTATACTGGCTTCATAACTTAATCGTCGGTCTATATCGTACTTATATTGACTATCATGAACATCCCTCTAAAATCAGTTCTTAGGTGTAGCACAATCTTTAACTTAACGCCCTGCTCACAAGACTCATCCCTGAAGCTATATATATATTTTTCGAAATACGTGGTACTCTAGTACGATTTAATTTAGTCAATACTAACATCTCTCAAGGTGATCTAGTCCTTATGAGATTTAATTTAGTCAATACTAACATCTCTCAAGGTGATCTAGTATCGGTGGCTCCATAGTCAAATACCCACTCACGGTTTTTTTTCCAGACATACATAAGAAGTGGAACTGGTATGGTGGGCTTTTAGTAAATTTCAAAGATCTGGAGTCACATTTGTAATTTGTGAACTTTCTAAGGTAGAATGTGAGGATTCTAGATCTGTTGAGGTTGAATGTGTAAAATCAAAATTTCTGAAGATGAATTTGTAGTTTTCAGAACATTTGAGGATGAACAAAATCTAAAACATTTGAGGGTGAATCTGCATAATTAATGCATATTATCCAAAAATTGGGTTAAAGGTGAATTTGTAGTTTTCAAACCCCCCCCCCCCACTTTTCCTCACCACACGTGGCAGCAATGGAAGGTGGTGATATTAGATGAAGGTCACCCGCATCTAACCTCACCACCCCACCCTGCTGCCACGTGTCGCGCGGTCATGAGTGAGGTGAGATCTCATCCCGAAGCATCTTTCCTCCTTTGTTGGCTCCGGATTCCTCCGCTTCCTGTTCTGTCGTCTATGCCGGTGACCCCTGGACTGATGCCGCTGCGGCTGGTGTTAATAAGTAGTTGTCTGCCTCCATTGACCACACTATATTCATCTTCTCTGAACTCTATCAATTTGCGTTGTTCTAATTTTGATTAGATTGCCTCAGGATGTATCACAATAATCATATTGGTAAGCAGTGATGGTTTCAACTGGCCTACACTATCGGTTCAGTCGTTCGAGAAACACACAGGCTTTAACGGTAAAATCTCGCGTAAATAAAGGGTAATCTCTTCCGTTTTTCACATAAAAACGATCCAGAATTCAAACATAACGAACCACCTTAAAGTGTATCATCTTCTTTTGCAACATCCTACACTATGGATCTTTAAACCATAGCTTGTTATGAAGTACCTTTGGTTTTGGGTCCTGCTGCGCTGTAATGTGGTTAACCATTATACATGGTTGGCAGAAGTCATTCATAAACTGTTACTAATGCCCTCCAAACAACCATGTTCATAACGAAGGTGCATCTTGAATTCAAACTATTAACATCATGAAGACCACGACATGCCACATTCACAACTCAAAAGCACCTAATTCTAATCTTAGATACCCCAAAATGGAACAAGGAGCAGCTTGATCCAAAACCTAAAGAAACATGCGAATAACCCATTTACTGACGCTTCTAGCCTTCACGATTCTGCTCAAGCACTTCAATCTTGCTTTTTGATGGAACCTGCAATAATAAAATATTACCCTCCACTGCAGGTATCAACAAATAAAATAGTCTTCAGATCTCAACATTTTTATTTGGGTTCCTAAGGTATAGTAGGAACAAGGATCTGGGCATTCTACTGCACAAAACTTTCATTCGGGCCTGTTGAGACATCTAAAGCTACGCAAGTATACAGCAAGATTGAAGCAAACTAACAACATAATACTACATACTAAAAGCAACTCGGAGCAATGAAAACAAGTGACTAAAAGTTTCCCGACTGCAATGTTCTGGAAAACGCTTATCAAGTGATTCTCATGTAACAGCCCTCTAATTTTAACGGTGCTAAATTCATGATTTCCAATAATAAATTTGCAAGACTGAAGCACTTCCTAGTTCACACTCTGTTTCATAATTCCAATATTCTACTAGAACAATAAGGCATCCAAATTTTTTAGCAACAATGTTCAAGCCTTATCCCACACTAAGTGGGATTATACCCGGCCTTTTATCCACAATAGCTCAATGGTATTATAACTCCCAATCCTTACATTTAAAATGAATAAACACAAAGTACGTAAAACTTGCATTAAAAGGAAGTGCAGATAAATGAGATGTTTAAATCTTTACACCTGTTGTGTGCAAGTTGTCGGTGCATTTTAAAGTCCAGCCTTGTCGAGATCATCAAAGTAAGCATGCTCCATTGCTTGCTTAGCAGAAATTCGTTTTGCTGGCTCATACTTCAACATGTCCTGCACAAATTAACGTCTCAGACTGTAGATCAGAACTCGAAGTCTTCAAAAAACCACTGATTTAACTCAAAAAAAGAGTAGCCTCCATACTTACAGCAAGAAGGTTAAGACCATCCTCATCCAGATTGGGGACAGACGAGGACAAGGGCTGAGGACTCCATTGGGGGTACTCATGCCAGTTCAGTAACTTGCTGACTCCAGGCCACACTTCTTCATTTGGTGTGCCTAGCAATCTGCATAAAAGAGCAGGCAAATGAGAACAACCCTCTTGAGAATAAAATAACAAGAAGCTTAAGTATGGATGATGTTTAAATAATATCATTGCAGACCTGAAAATGTGCAGCAGCTGTTGGAGCTCAGAATCTCCAGGGAACAGGGCTGTCTTAGTTACAAGTTCAGCTTTATTTGAACAAGGACAAACACCAAGCAGTCAAAAGTTACTATCAGAATTCTGAAGAATTTTGAAATGAAAATGACTGAGCGGGTAGAGATGTACCAAAAATGCAGCCCACAGACCACATATCCACAGCAGTAGAATAGTGTTTGGCACCCAACAGGACCTCCGGAGCTCTATACCAGAGAGTCAGTATCTGAAAAAGATAAAACAGATGTGAATCAAGGCGTGATTTAAAAATCAAATCATGTGGGTTTTCCAAGTCATAAATACTCAACAACAATGAAGAAGCAAGGTAATGATACCTCATGAGTGTACTTCTTGATAGGCAGAGTAAATGCTCTAGCCAATCCAAGATCCGCTATTTTGAGCATCATTGTTTTTCGATCCATCAAAAGGTTATGAGGCTTTAGATCCCTGGCCATTTCACATTCATCAAAAATGTTAAACTGTGCTCAAAAGTTGATACTTCTCGTTTTTCAGATACAACAAAATTAATTGAACAGGAAAATGAAAGATAGGAAGCACCTGTGCAGAACACCATGGCTATGACAGAAAGCCACACCCTTGCAAAGCTGATACATTAAGCTCTGTTTACAAAATCAAATAGGAATCATTTCACCAAACCAAAAGCCTTGCAATGGATTAAAGACTATGCTAGAGACGATGCGCATGAATCAATACCTTCACGTTTTTAGAGGGAATGTTTTCACTATTACTACGAAAACTGCGAATGTACTTTTTGAGATCTGTGTCCATATACTCAAAGACCAGGTAGAGAACGGTATGTCCTTCTTTATTCTGTGCTTGTTTCACATCCAACAACCTAATAGCATCGCACATCAATAAAACAAATCCAACTTTTACAAAGTAATCCAAAAAGAGATTTCAAAATCACATCGATCCACTGTAAAAATAAACAAAACCAAATCAAATCAAAAATTAAAAGAAGAAATAAAATGCTGAAACTTTCATGAAGAAAAAGAAAATCAGATACGCAAGGGTTTCAGGACAGAAATAAAATTAAAAAATACATAATCAAAAGCAAACACTCAGAACGTATTAATGTTTGAATTCACAAGATCTAAATCGAAACCTGACAACATGGGGGTCTCTAGAGAGCATGCGAAGCAAAGACACTTCACGGAGAGTGGTGGGGGGAACCCCTTCTTGATCCTCATGGAGACGAGTCTTCTTGAGAGCGACAATTTTGCCAGTTGCCTTCTCTTTGGCTCTGTAAACCTTCCCATACGTGCCCTCCCCTACTTTCTCCAGTTTCTCAAACGCATCCATTCTTGCGGGTGGGATGTTCTTGATTTTTTGAGAGTTTGACGCCTATCTAGTGTTTGTGAAAATGAGGTCAGGGTGAAGATCTTAAAAGAAGAGTGAGCGGGTACTTGTGGGGCCCACCGATATGCAACGGGAACATATTTCGAAATTCAAACACCCGCCCTGGTCCCTGGACCTGATGCCCCAAGACCAAAGATCCCCTCGTGTCGCTGTGAAAAGCCTTTTCTTCTAGGGTTTTAAATTATTTTTTTAAAATAGGATTATAAATTTATTGCAGCATTGTCCTACTAACAAGTATTAAGGTTTGGGCCTCTTCTAACACTAAAAAGAGTATATATATGGGGATGTGATGTCCTCACTTCCAAATCACTCACCTCATCTCCACCGTCCAACATGTAGCAGTAGCAAAAAATGGTGAGGCTAAATGTGGGATGGAGTTGAAAAAGTGTATGAGGGAGGTGGTTGCCACATATCAGACGGTAGAAAGAGTGGTGTGGTGAAGAAATCTCATCCCACATATATCATAATTGCTCTGTTAATTACCCATGAAGCAAATATTAGGACAAGATGTCAATACGAATCAGATTTGCATACAATCCTCGCTCATTCTAGTTCGGTCTTCGTTGTATTTGAGTTTGGTTTTTGATGCTTCGGATCGAACAATAAGAGAATCACGAATTATAGGTCATGTTTAGGTCAATGTGCAAAATTTTTTTTTAAATAAAATCAAGCAGAGAAAGAAAGAGTGGAGGGGGGGGGGGGGGTGGGGGTTGGGGTTTAAACAATTACCTCAACAAAGCAAACCCAGCCAATCCTTGGACTCGAACTTGAATAATGTGAAATCTTCAAGTAGGCATCTCAACCAGAATAACCTAAACGGGTGGGCCCTTAAACCCTATGTTCCACTATACAAACCCATCTCCATCTATAGAAAATACATATTTTTATAAAGAAAAATTGGGGGTGAATCGAACTCGAGACCCATGGATGAGATAAATGCTACTCAGCCAATAGACCTAAAGGTTTTTCGCAGAAAATACATATAATTAATCACAAACCGCTATAGAGTGATGTACGTATATATGTATTTTATGTATGTACATATACATATGTATATGCATATGTGTATGTATGTGTGTACATGCGCTAATGCTTGTATGAAGTTTACATCTTAATTTTGTGGCATATTTTTTTTTCTTTCAATAATAACCATTTACAAAATAGTAGGTCTGCGATAAAAGTAATGGATACAAGAGGAAATTAAAAGACGGTTACAAAATAAATACAAAAAAGAAAACAAAATAAGACGAGAGCCCTTTTAATGAGTCTGATTACATCAAAGTAACGCCCGTGCCATATATTTTAAACAAAAGCGTTTCTTGAGTTAATGTATTGACCCCTACATTATACATGAATAACTTTACCCTACATTCAAATGCCATTGCCAAAACATATTTGGTTGTAAATAATTGATCAATTAAAGGTAAGTTGCAAAAATAAATAAAGACAATGAAGACAATAAAAACTATGAAAAACCTAGGGATGTAAACGAGCCGAACGAGTCGAGCATTGTGTTGTTCAAGCTCGGTTTATTTAATTTAGCGAACGAGCCAAGCTTGTTTGTGTATTTAAACGAACATATTTAATTATTCAAGCTTGGTTCGTTTAAATCACGAACAACTTTAACGAGCCGAACACCTTAAACGAACAGTGCCACTTACCGAGTTCGAACAGAAAAAAAAGTGTTCAAGCTCTGTTTGTTAACCTTTTATCCGAGCCGGACTCGAGCTCGAATCAAACGAGCCGAACAACCGAACGGCTTGGTTCATTTACAAATAAACCCAAGATTTCCAAAGAGAAGGAAAAAAGAAAAGGTGCGCCAAATAAGAGTCAAAACTTCCAAGAAGATGAAAGGCCAGTAACCAAATTTGAATCTTTATTTCATTAACACATTAACGCATCAGATCCCTATTATTGTATAAATACATATAGAACTGAAAATCTTACTAAAAGCAAACTCTCTATCCTTTGTTCCAGTCTCACTAGAAACAAACTCTCTATCCTTTGAAATAGAGGCACTTTTTATCTGTCTTTCACCATTTTTAGACCCTATTTAGACCCTAACGATATTTTTTGTTATCACATGGATATACTAAGTATATGTTGTAGTTCAAAACAATTTAATCATTACCACCGAGAGCCAAAATCAAAACAAACCTTTTAAGATTATTACAAGGAGAGTAAAATCATCATCACAAACCTTCCTCTCCTCTTCCGCCGCCCCGCACACACCCTGCCGCCACCATCCCTAATATCATCTCCTAGCCCCCTTGCACTTCTATCTTAATTCAAAAGAGCACCCAACAAAGCTTGTGAGGACATAGCTTGAAACATCTGATAAAATTACCGTTTTGTAACTTGAGATCACGAGTTTGAACAGTAAAAATCACTTTTTATACAAAATGTAAAATGAGACTGCGTATATCATACCATAAAAAAGATCCGACTCTTTTCCATACTCTACGCAAATGCATGAGCCTAATACACCGAAAACGTCTTTTAATGTGTTAAATGGAGAAAGCACATGAACAAAGAGAGAATGAGCGCTCCCTATTGCGCATGTGAATGGCCAAAATTTGAATATCAGCGACCACCTTCTGTAATATTTATCCATTCGCTACCGCTATTTTCACCAGCACCAAATTCAGCTTTAAATGCACCGTCTTGGTTATTGACATATATGGTGAAATTAATCAACCATATCTTAGTCTGTCATCCATTTTTATACAAAAGCTCTAGAGATTCTTTAAACAAATTCTTCAAGCAAACGCTTTACCAGAGTCATTAATATAGGCTACTATTGCTTTAGAAAGCATTCCATGTTTTTATAGGGACAGTACCCCATGAAGCCAACACCACAAGGGAGTCTCAGCTATTACACCAAATCCAAGACATGAATCCAACTAGTCACATCATCATGCGAAGAACATACGAGCCTAAGATAACATGCAAATCTCATATTCACAACTCAAACCACCGAATACTTGCTTAGACCACAAATGGAACAAGGAACCGCCTCGGTCAACAACCTACGAAAACCCGCCGCCCGCCAGCCAGTCCTTTTAATGAGGCTTCAAGCATTCACGATTCTGTACAAACGATTCAATCTCCGCTTTTGATGGAACCTGCAAGGACAAAAGGTTACATCCACTGCACCCATCAACAAACAAAGTCGTTCCATTTGGCTTGGGTTTCTAAAATTACTATAAGAAGATATCCCACACATCTGCACAAAACTTTGATTCAGGCCCATTGCAAGTATACAGAGCAAGATACTGAAGCAACTACCAAAATTCTAAGAAATAGGCAAGTCGACCAAAGTAATTGAGGAACCAATGAAAACATTTGAAAAGTGTCACCTTCTTGGTGACATTCCATCCTTCATTTTCAAGTTTTACCTACCTACCATTTTACAATATAAATGACCAACAAAGAAAAACTTAGCGAACAGACATTCCCAGGTACAATGTTCTGGAAACATCTTCTCTACTGTTTCTCATGTAACACCTCTTCTTTAACGGTGACAAGTTCATTATCTTCAAAATAAATTAGCAAAACGTAAAACAAATTCCCGGGCCACATTATGTTTCGTAATTTCAGAGTTCTACTACAGCAACAAGACATCCAAATTCCATAGCAAAAATATTCAAGCCTAACCACCAGTAGGTGGGATCAAGGATATACCTGGCCTTTCATCCACAGTGGCTCTAGCATTATTGTTTATAATGATCACACAAAATGTAAGGCAAATGAATGCAGTTTGAACAAACAAGATATAATGATCTAATTACCCCAAAAAAAAAAGATATAATGATCCAAACCTTGAGCTTATTTTGGCATGATGTTTGTTCCTTTGCACAGGAAAGAATGGAAGAAAGACTTTCAATATAAGAAACAATACCTTTTTCTGAAAACTTGCAACTGTTTCCCTTAGCAAAGCATCACCTACTATAATCCTCAAGTCCCTGACAAAATCATCACGGTTCATCTTCTCACCCTACACATGATTTTGGAGAGCAAATTAGGAGCATAGAACAGGAAAAATTTTAATAAATAGAAACCAAGAGTTAACACAGTTCGCATGCACACCTTATATAACTCATATTTTCTATTAACAGCATCCATGTCTTTTTCTGGGACTTTACTCGATATGGCAGCAAGCAAAATAGGGAAAGGAACCCATGGAGACTTGGGGGCCCTCACAGAGCTAGAATTCATATTAGCAACTTTCTCCAGACGCCTTTCTGCTGAAGCCTGATGATATTCACTTGTCTAGAAGAAAACAATCACACAGAACCAGAAGCGAAAAATGCCAGTCAGTTATATATGGCTAAAGGGAGAAGATTACATAGTGACAGCCACCGCTTTCTCCATATGTATCTAAAACCAAAACTTAAAGGTGAATATGAGACCAAAAGATCGTAGAAAAACTCTTTTATTGAATCAAAAGCATCAGCCTTAACTTGTACAACAATGGGTCCTAACTTTATATAAGAAGACCTAACGGTCATAACAAAAATAAAAACAAAAACAAAAACAAACTGTCAGTAACAATAGTAGACACCAACGGTAACCTTTAGGATTCTAACGGTAACATTTAAGATGGATATTTCAACACTCCCCCTCAAGCTTGGAGTATATATTGATACATCCAAGCTTGCTAAGTAAATCATAAAAAATCTTAGTTGTCACAGGTTTTGTCCAAATATCCGCAATTTGACATCTTGATACAATATGGTGGATCTTTACAATATGACTATCAATCTTTTCGCGGATGAAGTGACGATCAATTTCAATGTGCTTTGACTTGTCATGTTGGATAGGATTTTCAATCATATGGATAGCTGAGACGTTGTCACAGTATATTTGTATAGACAAAGTAACTGATTGGCCTAAGTCCTTCAGAACTCTGTTAATCCAAAGGCCTTCACATAATCCTAAAGCCAAAGTACGTAACTCAGCTTCAGCACTGCTTCGTGAGACAACAGACTGTTTCTTGCTACGCCAAGTAACAAGATTACCCCATAAAAAAGTTCCATATCTTGAAGTAGATCGCAAATCTGATGATGATCCCCAATCAGCATCAGTAAAAACATTTAGACCTCTATCTGCTGTTTTCCTGAAATACAAACCTTGTCCAGGAGCATTTTTAAGATATCTAAGGATTCTCATAGCAGATGTAAAATGATGACTGGTAGGATTATGCATGAATTGGCTAACATAGCTAACTGCATAACAAATATCAGGCCTAGTGTGAGATAAGTAAATTAATTTCCCAACAAGTCTTTGATAGCTTAACTTATCAACTACTTCATTGTTTTCAGTCTTAAGTTTTCCACATGAGTCAACTGGTGTGGAAACAGGTTTACAACCTAGAATGCCAGCTTCAGAAAGTAAATCAATCACATACTTTCTTTGTGAAATACTTATCCCATTTTTATTTCTTCCAACTTCCATACCTAGAAAGTATTTGATTGGTCCTAAATCCTTTAATTCGAATACAGTGGCTAGTTGATGTTTTATATCATTAATACCTTGATTGTCATTCTCTGCCAGAATAATATCATCTACATACACACTTAACACAGTTAATACATTAGTACCAAGTCCTCTAATAAAGAGAGCATGATCACTATGAGCTTGAACAAACCCATAGCTTACAATTACAGCTGTGAATTTCTTGAATTGAATCATTCCCTAGGAGACTGTTTTAATCCATAAAGAGCTTTCCTTAATTTACAGACCTTCTTACAATTATTTGCAGTTATAAACCCAGGAGGAATCTCCATAAACACATCCTCATTTAAATCACCATTCAAAAATGCATTTTTGACATCTAGTTGAATCAAATTCCAATCTAGATTAACCGCAATATAGAAGATAATCCTAACTGTATTAAGTTTGGCTACAGGTGCAAAAGTTTCTAAATAATCAATACCATGCGTTTATGTGAACCCTTTTTCAACAAGTCTTGCTTTATGTCTACTAATTGATCCATCAGAGTTGTATTTAATAGAAAATACCCATTTACAACCAACACACTTTTCAGACTGATTCCTGTCAACTAAATCCCATGTCTTATTCTTAATAAGTGCATTCATTTCATCTTGGACAGCAGTATTCCAAACAGGATTGTCTAAAGCTTCATAGATATCTTTTGGTAGATGATTAGAATCTAACACGGATGTAAAGGCATTAAATTGAGGAGATAAAACTACGTATGAAACAAATTTCCTTAAAGGATGCTTAGTACATTCTCTAATACCTTTACGAGTTGCAATTGGCCTATTATCAATGACAGTATTGAAATCAGAACCTGAAACTTCATGATGTAAATCTAAACTATCTGCCTCTTGTTCTGGTGTATGCTGCGGTTTAGATAATACCTGTTCTGATGCTGGTGAAATTCCAACATGAGTTGATACTCTGTCCTGGTTTTCTGCTGTAGGAAGCAATGACCTGGAACTTCTTCTTTGATATACTTTAACTATTTGTCTGTTTGGTTGAATGTTTTCCTGAAGACGCACCTCCTCCTGCATACTGCTTTTATCTGATGTATTGTGACTACTGGTAGCAGTGTTCTTAGCAGATGGATTAGTATCGTAAGAAATATCAATTATATTCCAAAAATTTTGATAGTCAGAGGAAAATGATGATGAACCAAATGCTTTTTGATAGAAAGCATTGTTCTCATCAATTTTAACATTCATAGTAACATACATCCTTTTTGAATAAGGATCATAACACTTGAATCCTTTCTGAGTATCAGAGTAGCCAAGAAATATACACTTAATAGCTCTGCTGTCTAATTTTCCTCTAATGTGTGAAAGAAGGAAAACACACGCACAGCTTCCAAAAACCTTGATTGGTAATGTAGAAATTAAATGGGTCTGCGGATAACATACTTTAAGCATATCAACTGGAGTATTAAAAGATAAAACTCTAGAAGGTAATCTATTGATTAGATATGTGGCAGTTAAACTGCCTTTCCCCAATAAAATTTAGGAACATTGTGAGTAAACATAATAGCACGAGTAACTTCAAGCAAATGCCTATTCTTTCTCTCAGCCATTCCATTCTGTTGAGGAGTATATGTGTGAAAGAAGGAAAACACACGCACAGCTTCCAAAAACCTTGATTGGTAATGTAGAAATTAAATGGGTCTGCGGATAACATACTTTAAGCATATCAACTGGAGTATTAAAAGATAAAACTCTAGAAGGTAATCTATTGATTAGATATGTGGCAGTTAAACTGCCTTTCCCCAATAAAATTTAGGAACATTGTGAGTATACTGTTGAGGAGTATATGTTTGATGGTGAATACCTAATCCAGTAAGAAAACTCTGAACATTTTTGTCAAGATATTCTAAGCCATTATCAGTCCTGAGAGTTTTGATAATAATATTAAATTGAGTTTTAACAAATGTAATAAAATTCTGAATGATTTTTCCAGCCTCAGATTTATGTCTCATGAGAAACACCCAGGTGATCCTAGTATGATCATCCACAAATGTAATAAACCACTTTGAACCATTTATACTACTCACTCTAGACGGACCCCAGATATCTGAGTGTACCAAATTAAACACATGAGATGAAACATACTCTTTAGCAGGATAAACAGATCTAGTTTGTTTTGCTAATTCACAAACTTCACAGTTAATACATGATTGATCAATGTTTAGAAATAAATCAGGCATAATCCTTTTAAGATGTCCAAAACTAGGGTGACCTAGCCTTTTATGCCATAACAAAAGATAGTTGTTCCTAGAAAAACAACCATAATCAGTCTTAGATTCAGCAACACAGCAAGCATTTCTTGGACCTAAGGTTGTCCCAAAAATATAGAGTCCATTGTGAATTTTAACACTGCCAATCTTCTCCCCTGAGTAGTTCCCTGAAAAAGAACTTCAGAGGGTGAGAAGGAGGCCAAGCATTGATTGTCTATATTAAACTTCCTAACAGAGAACAAATGGAAGTTCAAGTTAGGAATATAAAGTACATCAAGCAACTTAAGTCTATTATTCAGAATAACATCCCCTTTCCCAAGTATGTATGTTTTGAAACCAATGGCAACTTCAACATACTTTGGAGAAATAAACGGTACATAATTTATGAGAATACTTTTATGAAATGTCATATGATCTGATGCACCTGAGTCAACAATCCAATTAATGTATTCAGATATACCTGCATGTGTCATTGTGACAACTGGAGCAACAGAGGTCTTCTCAAGTTGTTGTTGTTCCAGAATCTTTAAGATAGTATCTATTTGTTGCTGAAGAGGAGGATTATTGCTCTGCACCTCATTAGCTCCATGCACTTCTTGATGCATTTGATTTACCATTTGAGCCATTGACCCCTGAGGTCCATTGTTTCTCCACCGATCTGGACCTTGAGATCTCCATTTGTTATTGCGCCAGTTACTCCCAAAGAACCTAGTTGGTCTCTGCACTTTGGCATCATGCCTACTATAGCAATTATCAAATGAGTGACCAGTACGTTTGCAGTGTTTACAGTATGGTTTACCACTTTGATAAGGACCTTTGTAAGTGGTAAAGGCTGATATACTAGTGTTGACTGGTGCGTTTTGAACAGAATTCAAAGAATCTTGGGTAGCTTGAATAGTAAGAGCGAGCTTTCATTAGAATTAGACACTACTCATCATAACTCTGATTCGTGACTCTTCAAGTCTAACCTCTGAAAACACAGAATTTAGAGTAGGAAATGGTTTGGTTCCTAATAACCTACTACGAACTGAATCAAAATCTTTGTGTAGCCCTTGCAGAAATCTAAACACTCTTTTTGTTTCAATGAAATTCTTAAAAGCCATAGCATCGGCTGGCAAACCCCAGTTATGGGTTTCATATGTGTCAATCTGCTGCCACAAAAGAGTAAGTTGCGAATAATAAGAGCTAACAGAAAGATCTCCTTGTTTTAAGTCATTGACCTGAGTTTCCAACTCATAAATCTCAGCAACGTTATCAGTTTGAGAGTATAACTCCTTTGTAGCCTTCCAGATTTCAGCCGCAGAAGAATAGAGAATAAAGTTATTCCCTATTTCAGGAGTCATAGAACTGATCAACCATGACATGATCATGGCATTGTCAGTTTTCCACTGTCTATAAGTAGCATCAGCAGATAAAGGAATTTGCATGTTACCGTAGAGGTAGTCATCCTTACCTCTCCCCATGATAAACATTTCCACAGCCTTGCTCCAAGCAAGATAGTTGTGGCCTGTTAGTTTAAGGTTGGTAACCATTACAGAATTGCTATCAAGAACATTAGAAGGTAATAGAGCAATAGGAACTGGGGTAGTGACAGATGAGGAAGCTTCATTCCTGCGAGTTGCAGATACGGGTGTGCTTGTGGATGACATAATTTTGATAGTCTGCTAGTGATGAGGATGAGTTTGAATCTCAGAGATTCAAGGTAACCCAGAGAATGAAGGCAATCGTACAGAGAAGAAAGATGAGTGTAGATGTGAAAGAGAATAATTTTGAGAGTAGTGTAAAGCTTCCTCAGGAAGCTTCACGAAAAACAAGTTTCAAAATATAATTTTTAAGAAAATGCAGCGTGTCAAACTCTTGTGGTATAAGAGTTCCACTTTCTCAACTTTAAGGCGGTATCGTGTAAAGAAGTACAACATGCATTAAATGCATGTATGCCACGTATCAAAGTGCACGTGAAGATACTTTTGCCAAGAAAAATATTTTTCGATTTTCCTTGCGATTATCTTTTGCTTTGCTTTTACCCTTTTCCGTTTCCACGTCTTCCACTTTCTTCTTCCTCTCACCTTCTTTTCGTGGGACAATTTTCTTCTCTGCAATTTTCTGCTCTGCTTCTTCCTCTTCTGCGTTTTTTCACAAGCAAAGACCTACAACTTCTTTTTATTGGTTCGAACCACTAATCCCCTTCTTTTTATGGAGATGTTACAACTTAGGAAGAAGCAGGTTTTTCAGAATCAATTCAAAGATAAACTTGATTCAAATAATATAATCACAGTAAGCAGCATAAAAACTGCACTACAAGGATGCAATCTTACTTTCTTTCAAATGCTTTGATACCATATAGAGAAAGATGAGAAAAACTCTTTTATTGAATCAAAGGCATCAGCCTTAACTTGTACAACAATGGGTCCTAACTTTATATAAGAAGACCTAACGGTCATAACAAAAATAAAAACAAAAATAAAAACAAACTGTCAGTGACAACAACAGTAGACACCAACGGTAACCTTTAGGATTCTAACGGTAACATTTAAGATGGATATTTCAACACACCTATTCTAATGCTCTTTCCCAAGCAAAGAGACAGAGAGACAGAAGCGTAGGTGCACTCTCCCAGACACGCACACAAAAGGAAGGGGTGGGGGTTAATCAGAAAATTCTTTGAATGTAATTCCCATCATTATCTTGATGAGAAAGATGGTCATCCTAAAAAAGTGTATATCCACATCCACCAATATATCCTTAGATATGCCTATCTAATCCAATAACTTTAAGTGTGAAAAGCTAGGATAAGCTTATTTATGGTGGAAAATAAACTCTCTGGAACATATTCCCTGTATCAGTGAGCTTCAGGAACTAGATCTTATAAAAGAGGAAACCTCCTCCTTCATAAGAATGTTGTGAAGGAGGCGCAGAACAACTGAAAATTCAACACTTGACAGATCCAAAAGCAAATCAACATTGACAAATAGCGAACTTGCTTGAAACAATTAAAAAGGAGTTTGACAACACTATTAGCTACAATCTACAAGTTAGAAAGGCATGATAAGTATATATATATATATATATATATATATATATATATATTTGTGGCCAGTCTGAAAAACAAGCTCACATAAATTCAATTTGAACAAGTGAAAAGATGCCTGATAGCTGTATCTAAACAGATTCATGTTGACTTCTAAAAGTTAAACCAAATGCATTTTGCATCTTTCAATTTGATTGTCCCATTTACCTCTAAACTTCTATTTGATGTGTACTACTTATCTATCAGCCTTGATCTACTTGATTTGTCATCTAAGTATGTAAACAGAGAAACTCAGTCCCCATACTTCTCGACAAGGGAGTATGATCAAGATGTACAATGATAAGCATATAAATTAAATCAGTCATCTCGCAGTATAATCCAAATATAACTAATAGTTTTTTTTTTTCCAAAAAAAAGTATATATTATATACGACTAATAGTCTTGAGTTTTCGGAGCTGCTATTAATCAGATGTTTATCGGATATGAAGTAACTACATTTGACTAAAACAATAAAGGATCATTTTTAAAATTATAAACAACCTTCTTTCCCAGAGACAAGAAGACATAGAAGACAACGATAAAGAGACAAAGGGACCAAATCTATTCCCACTAGACAAAGGGACCAAATCTATTCACTACAATGTGTAGACTCCACAAATGTGATCTTCAGCACATATAAGCAAATCAAAAAGTGAAACTACCAGTTATACAAGGATAAAAGACTATGTTAAGGGCACTCAAAAACTTTACTGCTAGAGTTTAGTTTGCACTAGTTACTATGACTGTACACCATTAAAAAATAAACCACACAATATTTGACAGCAAAAAGAAATTAAATGAAAGACAAAAGGATCAAAACTATTAATGATTTACACGATTTTCAAAATTTAACCCAGCATCAGCATGCAAAACAAGGACAAGCCAGATGCATAAACATTACTTGAACCAAAAAGGGATCAACCAACCAAATTATCACCCCAAAACCTTCCCACTCTTGACTTTACCACAGCAGCAAATCACGGAACCAACTGAAATCTAGGCATCTCAGGCAGTCCCACTAGCACCTCCAAAAACACCAACCAGTAGAACTACTTCAAGTCCTTTCCGCATAACCAAAGGAAAAGCAAGCTCCAGAAAGTCCAAGCAAGTACGCAAAACCATCATGTCCCACTGGTAAATCACAACCCACACCCACACCAACTTTACCACAGAAACTCCAAATACGGCACACCTTTTGGCCAGGTCAAACTGCAGAGTCTACCATGCTCATTCAAAAAATATACTGCAATCATTTCATGTGAACCATTCATAATACCTCGCGACATGAATAGAAAAATTAACCAGCATAGACGCACATTTAACCAAATCTGCTATTTTCTTCTGCAACACCAAGTAACCTTAGAAAATCGTTATAAAAAAAATCGAAGCACTGGCTGAAGTTCAAACGGTTCTGGCAAGCCCATGAAACTTGGACACAAACCCCTAAACCAATTTACCTTCAGATCATCAGCTTTTTGTATATAGAAGACTTTAGTAGAAAAATCATAGACGATGGAAATCACGAGGTTTTGCCATCTACCACAAAATTGGCTCCCTGAACAGGAAAAGTCAAACTCCACAACAAAATGGATCTAACATCAAGTTAGAAGGCATCAAGGCAAGAGGTCATTTTCAATACACAAAAGAAGCAAGACCTCCATTATCAGCCGCTTTCCAAAGTCGAACACAACTGGAAGAAGTCCTGGCCCA
Source organism: Eustoma russellianum (assembly GCA_036186865.1). NCBI lineage: Eukaryota > Viridiplantae > Streptophyta > Magnoliopsida > Gentianales > Gentianaceae > Eustoma > Eustoma russellianum. The sequence continues at coordinate 4,430,989 of AP025061.1, read as the reverse complement.
GCAAAACAATCAAATATTTCTTATCCATTCTTCAGGTCGATGTGCTCAAGTGCCAATTCTGTGATTCACCATGTGAAACCAAAAGGCATAATCTAGAACCCCATGACCTCCATTGAGAGACAAAATTTCACCAGAAAGGGATCAAGAAAGATCGACTTTATTTTCCAACGAGACAGATGAGCATGGAGAAGCAGCGGGCATAAAGAAAACATACTCAACTCTAACAACGGCTTGTTCAGTACATCTTTACTACATGGACTGGTGTCTAGAAAACTTAAAAGCTTGCTCTTAACATGGTACAAACTCCTGTATTTGGAACAAACTAGATATGACTTTTCAAGAGATGCTCACACAATTTCATCCTCAAATAAGAAACAAAGCACGCCCAAACACAAAAAGAAAACATCAAAACCACAAAATCACACAGTAGAAAAAAACACATTTGATATAGTACTTACCAAGCCAGACACAGGCGAGTCAAACTGTACCTGCACCTCAGGACGTTTATGGCAAGCGCCAGTGACACGTAAATTCACATTCTCGTTCTCCACTGGAGGACCTGTAGGGGCAGACATACTAGTGTTACCACAATAGTTAATTTTCTGGTATCGATTCAATTGAACCAAACTGGGAAACAGTTAGCTTCAATTTAGTAACTCTCTTGTCCCACGAGTATAAAGGAAGATACAGAATGTCAGAGGACAAATTGTGACTACACAAGAATGTCCTTTTCCAATGGTCGCAACTCTCCTTATCACAAACATAGACAACAGTTATATATAGGTCCTTTGTCCTACACCAAAAGATAGTCAGCCGCTTCCAATGGTTGTTCTTGCTTTCCCATTCCGCAGCAATGCAAGAAGCAAATTCCGTCTTGTAACATTACAGAGAGGAGCTTTTGTTCTTTCATTATCTCACTGCACACGTTAATGGAAGCGGTAATACAAACAAATGGTGAGAGCACCAACTGCCAGATAGAGGAAAAGGATGTGAGAAGAGGAAAAGAAAATCAGAATTTGAGACAGAGTGACGGATTCGCCATAAATGACAACCACAAGCAAGCCTTCGAATAGAATGAAACAAGAATCAAGGGCTTGCTGAAGAAGTTTCAAAAGGAAATGAAGGACTGAGTAAGCGAGATGAGTCCTGCAAGTTTTACTTAAAAATCCTTGAGTTCAGTTTATTTTATGACATACACACATATCAATACTATTCAAGCATACAAATTAGGACTAAAAGTTTTATAGTCCTGCCCTTGGTGAGAATAGACAATACAACATGACCAAAGAAGTATAACTGCCAAACGAGCGGATAACCATCCTAATAAACGTTTTGCCGTACAGATTACAGAATGCTGTTCGATCCACACATCTAACCATGTATAACCCCGCCACGCCACAGATCACAAAAATTTTGACTTCCAGTACTTGATTCGGCAAACAGGATTTATCTGCGAACTAGGTAACTTTGGGACAGGCAAGCAAACCTTGTAGGTCACAAGTGCTATGAATGATACAGGAAACGTTGTGTGTTTTCAGCAAAGCCATCCATATGGCACGACATAAGAAAGGTTCAGATTCCTTCAAACAGCTAAAAACTAAAAAGCCACTAGATGACAAAAGCCAATAGCTACAAAAAATAACTAACTACATGTCACTACAAATATCAGAGACAGTTAAAGATGCTCGAGAGAAAACGCCTTATACTTGATAAGCTCCAATAGTTTTCCAGGGAAGTAATGAATATTATCAATTGAAATATAAAATAAAATAAGCATGTAAAAGAATGCCCTGCCAGTGAAATAGAAAACTTTTTTTTTTTGTAATTGAAATAGAAAACATAAAACGAAGACAAACTATCACCTTTTGCATCAGAAGATATCTTGAAACTAACAACATATTCCGGATAAATATGAGTATTTGCATGCATATTCCATATTATATAGTGCTTTGGATTTTGAAGATCATCAATTCCACTATCGAACTCCTCGCTACTGGGATGGAACTGTTTCGATCCAGGACAAACAAGCTCTGCGTTACCCATTATTACACGACACAATATCATATGCCGTACACCATTTTCGTCAACATCACAATGTTTCGCACTGTAAGAACCAAAATTCAAGACTTACAAAGACAAATTGACTGATGTAAGCAATGTAAATAATATAGCAATGCGACTTTGACAATTTCTCCCCCCTTCAGCTACTATACACAAAGATGACCAGAAAGCCGAAAAATCAGGATTCTTGCCAGCTATTGTGCTTCAAAATAGAAAGTGTAAAGAGGGGGGGGGGGAGCATACAGAGATACCCAAATCTTGCTCCAGCATCCAACCGTTACATTTATAAATAACAAAAACATACGAAGCATGCACACAACACATCTCTATTCCATCTATCAAAGAAAACAAAAATTCGCACAGAAACACTAAGAAAGGAAATTCAGCCACTTTAAAATCTTTTCCTAAAAGCAACAATGAACCAGCCACACAGTTTAGGACAAACAATACCACGTTAGTACCAAAAATTCCAGAGCTACTGTGCATAATATTGAGGAATTTGACCCACTGGTAATGAGCATGTCTATCAGTAGGCACCATGTTAGGTCAGAATGAAAGTATAGACAGAATCAACTATCAAGAAAGTTTTAAAAAATCAAGAAGCCTACAGATGACCTGCATAAGAACGTGCCCTAAAGCTAAAGTCTCGATTAGAAGCCAACCATGACAAGAAATTACTGACCTGATCTCAGTGCATTTTGTAGGGATCAAATAAACACCATAGCCATAATAAGGCTTAATATTTGATTGTAAAGAAAAGGCAAGACCATGCTTCATGATACAAGAACTCGATTCTTTCGAAGACGGAAGCCAAGCATATTGGACATTTGCATTTCCACGATATCTTTGGATAATCTCAACCTGTTTCAGAAAAAGCTCATATCGAGCCTCCATTAAAGAGCTCAGGCCTCGAGAAATGGCAACAATATTTGCACTGCCGCACAATTGTATGCCCTGGAAAAAGATCTCCCGAACAGTGTCAGCATTCAGATGTCCAGTTCCAGATTCAAAAGTAGATTCAGTTTCCACATGATCTTCATCCAATTCCACACCTGCCACTTTGAAACAACCATCATCATTTTCCCCATCGCATTTTCTCCCTGCAGTTTGAATACCTTCGGCAAGAGGATTGAACTCCCCGCTGCACTCCGCTAGCTTGGAGATATTTGACCCATTTATCTCAATCTGAAGCTGCAACATGATATCACCAGATCCCTGATTTTCTGAGAGTTGATCATGACAGTCATCATCATAACTGCAGCTGTGAAACTCAGCACAGTCCGAAAATGTTTCCGGGAAGTAGCAGCGACCAGCTTCATCAATCCATGCAATGGGCTGCTGAATGCCTGTCTTCAAGTCAAGCCTCATCATATGCAGGAAGTCTAAAGCAAAACATTCATTATCTAGCTTCACCTCTACTATTCCCTTTTTCGCTTGGAAATTTTCCTTGACTAATACAAGAGTATCATCAGAGAAATCAACCCAGTCACCATCTTGATAGCACATCAATCGCCTGGGAGTTTCACATTTCATAAAATTTGAATGATATTTATCTAGTGACCTTGAGGGCAGAAAATTGCAACCACTATCCACTTTTCTCCGTTTGCCAAGGTTGTGGATTAAAGTTGATTTTAATGGTGATACGGAGCCAGAAGCATCCAAGACATCTGCACCACCTTTAGCCCGCTTCCTTTTTAAATCCACAACAATATGGCCATGATTACCCAATACCTTTGCGAATTTTGTTTCCATCTATACACACAAGATCAATCCCCAAATCCAAAAGTTCAAGAATGATTATTATCTGCAACTCGGTCCTCGTTGCCTTAAAGTAAGCATGCCAAATGCAACACTAAGAAACCCCTGAATAAAAATTTTGAAGCCAAAGTTCAAAGAGAATATTAAAACAGAAACCTATCACACATCAAATTCTTCACATAATGCAAACTTCGGTCACATGAATCAAAAAGGATGCAACAAGTCAGTGCTCCAAACCAACAAAAGAGAACGCATGTAAACAAAAAGTTATGATGTGGACAGTCATGCAACAAATCAGTGCTACCAACCAACAAAAGAAAACGCATGGGAAGAAAAGTTATGAAATGAACAGTCATGCTTCAAATCTTGACTGATGATTCATGAACCAAATGTGAAAATGTACGATTCGGCATATTATGGAATAGACACTTAACTTCATCAATGAAAGTACAAATGAGGAAACAGCAGACCTATATTGGGCCACATTCAACTGCTCCTCTTTTTTTTGGTACGTTAAAGTTTCATAAATCAGCCAAAATGGCGCTTTACAAAAGATCATTGTCAGAGGTAGAGAATAACAAACGATTGTTGTCAAGGGTAGACAACAGCTCAAAGTACAAGTGGCACATATATTACTAACCGTTACACTCCACAAACTAGTGCTTAGTCTAGTCACTTGTCAATTGCAAAAAAAACAGTACAAAAACCATTACCAACTAGTGCCAAGCAAAACCTCTTTATATCTTCCAAAAATAAAGGGAAAAAAAAGACATCTCCAATGAATACACAAAACAGTAGAGAAGAACTCTACTGAAGGGGAGTAACAAATTTACAAAAGAGAGTCTACCCAATATCCAATTCCAAGAAGTCAAAGCAGCAAGAGCAGTTTCATATAGTCGTTCAAAAGTAGCAACAGCCCAAGCCTGGTTTCCCATGACAAAATAGAACAGTGTTGGGAGACTGGGGGAACCAATCCGCAGAAAAACCAAGTGCCCGACCATCCAATTAAACAGGAGAAATAAGAGGCTACTTAGATTAAAAGAGTAGGGGATTAAAAATCTTGAGATCCAAACAATACAAACTTTGCGGAGCCTTCCATATTTTAAGTCAAGCATCTTCAGTCCCTAACTAAAAAGAGAGCCTTTGGCAATACCATTCCCCCACCCGTTACTGCCAATATCCAACCAATATGGATAAATCCGCATGCTTTTTAAAATTTTAAGTTATAATTGGGCCTTTTTGGACCTATGGGCTCATTCCATCCGACTTTTTTGTGTTTTTTCATTATTTTAAGTTATTTTATTAGATAGGAAATCATTTTTCCTGATGGTTAAGTTTGGAGTTTTGGAGCCTATAAATAGGCACCCTTATACACTATTTTAATTATCTCTTTGACCAATAAAAATTGAGAAAATTGAGCTTGTTTACTCTTGTGCATTTTAAAGTATGTCTACTCAAGCTTCAATCTTTTGCATTAAAAACAAGATTGAGCAAGAATTGTGATTTGAATTCATCCTCAGTGCTGTTGAATAAGCTTTCCAGTGGTATACGAAGGTTATTAGCAAGAAGGATGTTGATCAAAAGAGGATTGCTCAACGTGGATAAACGACAGATCTAACAAGGTTCGTTACGAAGCTACGTTCATACAAAAGATCTAACAAGGTTCATTATCTAACTCTTTAATTTTTTCCATGTTCTTCGTATACTGTGTTCTTCATGTTATTTGTATCTTTTTGTGAGTCTTCAATACTTTTTGTTGTCAAAAGTCTTTAGAGAGCGTGTGATTACGCTAGGCACGCATCTTCCTCTCACCGAACTCATCAGAGTAATTTGTACACATGCTTTGGCTAATGCTACAGCTAGTCAACTTTCAATTTATCATATGATGCGTGGACTCACACGGAATCTCAACCACCAGAAACATCAAGAATATAATGTTCCAGATGGCTCGTAGAAATATATACGTCTTTGGAAAGAACTTCATTAGAATATCTATTCTTTCCTATTAACCTTATCTGGAAGTTACTAAACAGATACATTTTATCCCAAACATGAGATGCTAACACCCCTCGTAATAATAAGCGAAAGATAAGGCTCAAGCACAACTACCAACTAGCATGATAATTGGTGCACTTTCCATTGCTCAGCACAAAGTGCTAATCTGGCGCAGATTTATTATCCAACACGCGTGGTTGGAGCTAGGACCAAGGATTAAAGGTTCAAAAGTGATACTCCCTCCATCCTATCATATAAGTCTACGATAACATTTCCGATGCCTCAAAAGATAAGTCCACGTGCAAACAGTCCACGTGCTATAAATGGTGAGAGTAAGTGAGTTGTTTGAACAATTTGACCTTATTAAAAGCTCAGTTTTTCACCAAACAAATAATTTATAGTGGACAACTTTGAAAATAGAAACAAAAATTACGCTTTTGAACAACTTTTATTAAACTGTCAGTCACTTAGTCAAGGCCTTCGGGACAGAGAGAAGTATAACATAGAGAGGAATATCAATTTTTCTTTTTCTTCTTTTGGTGCTAGAGGAATATCAATTCAATAAAGGAACATGGTAGGACAGGAATTTTTTTTAAAAAAAATGGTAGGACAGGGAAAACCATACTACTCCGAAATTGAGGACCACTATAATTAGTGATGGTGAAAATTCCAACCGGAGATTAGGGCGTTCAAACCTAATATAAGCTCGAAGACGTGAAAATTTTAATGAAGGAAAATAGTATGACAACCATAGCATGAAAATCAAGTGGGTCTTGGGCCAACAGTCCAAAGTGATTAATGAAAATTCCTTGATATTGTAGGGAAATTTGAAAAATCAGCATAATTGAGGTTGCGTGGAGTGACATTTTAGGCCTGCCTTGCTGATGCCCATGATTAGTTTTGAATGTTAAACAAGAAACGCTCTCGATTAGCGCAGCAAAATCCAGCAAGACCAAATGAATCTAGAATGTATACCAACCAAACGGGAACAAAGGAGTCTGAAAATCACTAGCCAAGGAAAACGTCACGAACATTAATTTGCTCCGGTAACCAAACCATCAAGTAAACCGCCAAAACAAGAAACTCAAGAAAATAAAGAACCAAAATCAAAAACATAATTCCCATGCGATCACCAACTTCCTTACCATAGAAAACAAATTTAAAACAGACACAGACATAGAAGTGTACATGCTTAGAATCAAATGGAACGTAATTTTATCACCTACATGATGTGAAACTGAAGCTTCGACGAATTAAGGGTCCACGTTCCGCCTTCTTCAACGGGGAATTGGGTTGTGAATTGTGTTCGTCAAACCCTAATTGGAGAGAGGAGTCGATAGGCTTCCACAAGAGTGAGGGACCGCCTCTCTTTGCAGTTGTTTTATAATTAAAATAAATTGATTGTTGATTGTCCGTTACGAAAACTTACCAAAAATGACAATATTACCCTCGTTTCTTCCTGATAACCGTGTGCCAAGTGATGTAAGGTGGCGTTTGGTTGGGGAAAATAGGAATAATTCCGGTTGTTTGTTTGGGGAAATAGAAGAATAGATTTGATTTTGATATCCAACTATTTGATAATGGATATCGTTTTTTGATATACTAGGCCCCTTATCTATCAAAATATGAGAATGGGGAGCCGCCGCCCGCTGCCGTCAGCGACCACTATTTCGGCCGGTCATTATTCTCATTCTAACTTTAATACCAAACGACTATCACTTTTAACCCCAAACACATATCCTCCAAACTCATTCCCTATCATACCCATTCCGATTCTAATTCCGATACACAAGTGACAACCAAACGCCACCTAAATACTGTCAAAAACTAAAAAAGAAAAAAACAATTATGCGTATGGCGGTGCTGGTGTTTGGGATAAATCCAAAGTGCACCGACCTCGGTTTTGTATTTAAGAATTATTCAAAATAATGTATAAGAGAAAGCTAGGGTTAGACCATTTGACGCCTAAGTCCTTTTGGTAAGTGTAACGGTTTAGATTAATGTTTTTAGTCTTTGTGGTTTAGGGTTTTGTTTTTCTTTTATTAGCCTTGTGGTATGGTTTTATAGCATCATCATCGTTCACTTGGAACGCCCTAAAACAAATATAAAGTATGTAATCATTTGGAAACTGAAGAGCAAAAAAGAAAGAGTATGACTATCACTTCTTTAATCAACAAAAAGAAAAGAAGTGTGACAAGAAAGTACTCTTAGGGCACATCCAATCGGGACCGGATCCTCTCACCACAATCTCTTCATCCACTTTCTCACCGCACGACACGTGGCAACAGAAGAGAGTGGTGAAGCTAGATATGGGTAACCCTCATCTAGCTTCACCACCCTCCCCCTACTGCCACGTGTCGCGCGGTGGAAAAGTGGATGACCCTCATCTAGCTTCACCATCCTTCTCTCTACTGCCACGTGTCGTACGGTGGGAAAGTGGGTGAAAGGATTGCGGGTGAAGAGATACAAACTCCATCTAACCCTACTTTTAGTGCTCCACTGATAAATTAGTATTTCCTTTACACTAGGTGTAAAATATGTAACATACAACTATGCAGGTTGGAAATGTGCAGATTTCTTTATTATACTCTTTGAAGCATTTCTCCAGTCCTATAGAACAATTTCCTAGGGCAGTTTTTCTACTATTTACCAGCACTGTGAATGGTGGTTATTTTCCTCATTTCCCACGGCAGTTTTCATTATGGGTAATCGAAAAAAAACTTCTGTGTGTTTTTAACACATGGGTATAATTGCGTACATCCGACCTCCTGCCACAGGCGGGAGCCTCTAAGGCAATAGGGTAATGTTGTTTTTGTTGAGATGGACAAAATGGTAAATGAACAACCACCAATCATTAAAATTTTGGGAAAATTTTAAGGACCAGAACAAAATACTTTCTGAAAGGTCCCAATCTCCCCTCATTAAGATTTTTGATAAAAAAAAAATTCTGGGCCACCTTGCTATAATCAGAATCCATGAATCCAAACTTTATAGATGGACAAAATGGTAAATGAACAACGACCCATCATTAAGATTTTGGGAAAATTTTAACGACCAGGACAAAATACTTGGTCCCAATCTCCCATCAGGCCATCACTAAGATGTTGGATAAAGAAAAATTCTGGGCCACCTTGATATAATCAGAATCCATGAATCCAAACCTATGTTTTTTTGATAAACTTGGATAAACTTAAAATAAATGTGAAATTTAATCTGATCAACAGGATAGCTCAACCCAACTCTCAAAGATGATATGAAGCTAATGGACCAAAATTTATTCAAGAAGAGAGATAATCATGATTTGTTCAGAATATTATCATGTCTATCCAAATACACTAGAAAGGTAATCTTAATCTTAAGTTTCAGGCTCTAAGAGCAGCAGCTGCTTCCTTTATTTGTTCAATAGTGAAAACTCCAAAGAAGTCATCATCTCTAACTGCATTTACCACTGCTAAGGCCACATCCTCAACACTTACTGGAGGAGCTAAAAGTAAATCAGATCCAGGCAAAGAGCTCAAGGGTCTGGTAAAGTTCTCCACTGCTTGCAGAAATTTCGCGACCGGTTCCCCTATCAAATCCAGTGGTATCTCATACCCATCAACCCTCCTCTTCCCATATATGAAACCCGGTCTCAAAACGACGCCTGTTAAAAGATTTGAGTCCAAGTAAGGTCAAGAAAGACACTTTGTAGAGCAGCAGACACAGACCATGTTTAAAGGTAACTCTGTAGAATTACCTGAGTTGGGATATTTGGAGAGAACTTCAGATTCTGCTTTCCTCTTTCCTGTGAAGTATCCCGACGAAAGTAAAAATGATGGCAAATTATAGTCATGGACCGTTATCAGGATAAACTTGGGAATTCCTGCAAGTAGCAAAAAGATCAACCAAAATCATACCCTGAATGTAATTCGAATCACGTATTCGTTAACATATAATTCCTGTTTTGGAAAGGGATCATGCATAACATGAAAAATAGTTGGAGGATTGCTAAATCAGACAGGTTTTACCAACATAACCACAAGAATTGCCTAGCTAGTAAAGCATCCTACGTGAACAAATTGAAGTGACAGCATCTTCGCACCAACCAGAACAAGATGATAGATCTGTCATTCTTTTGTTTACAGGCAAACGAGAAACTTGAATTACTTGCTTTAAGATTCCTGCTTTTGGATGTTCTCTCAGCGCTCACAGATGATGTTTAACCCGTCACTCATCTTCCAAATCAGACTCTTTAAGCACCAGATATAAGCATATCAGCTCGGCATTGCTAGGCCAAATGAGAAAAAGGTGATGTGTAGAATATATAGATGAGGTATAACGACATATGTGATGTATGTATTTGACAACATCAGCCCTCCAGCTAAGGGCTGCTCTTACCAAGTTAAAAGGGAAAAATACAAAGCTTTTAACCTACTAAACCAATGTCATCTATCAATAACGACGTTCATGAATGAGCATGATAAACTTTCAAACATGTGCAGCGATAAAATTCTTCACCAAGATTTTTAGCTGCGGTGACTGCTACAACGTTAGCCTCGCCATTGATTCTTTGCATTTGCTCCTCACTGCCAAAACCTCCAATGGTTGAGACAACAGCAGTAGCACCAACAAGAACTTCCTCCCAATTAGCATAGAAAACATCGCCTGCAGAGAAGAAATATGGCTCAAAATATATCCAGGCGCTAGTTTAAGGTAAGATCTTGTGTGGTTGAAAATTAATTTAACCAAATTGCAACAAAAACAAAATACACAAGGCATTTACAGGAAACGATGATTCCAGGCAAAAGTTACTATGACTAATCTTCTGTAATCTCATGACCTACTGCAATAAATGAGGCATTCAAGGACTATTACCTCTTCCAAATAAGGTCAACAGAAAAAGGATGTCCCAAACGTCGTATTAGAATTGGAATAGTATATCACATACATATTTATATGGATATCATAGATTTCCAAAAAAGCACATGTTCAGCTACTACTCCCACGGTAATATCAATGATTGATTCTGTGATATCAACTTTGCGCTGTTTCCTGCAAGACTCTTATAGAATCATACACATGCACAGCATGACCATATGAACTACTGGATCATACTGCAGGAGGTTAAAAGAAATCAACCAATATATGTGCTATATACTATGTCAACACCAACTAAGCCATTAAAACAAAAAAAAAACAAGAGAAGACAGAAGTCCAAAGGGTATAAATTCTATAAAGCATATATCTGCATTAAGCTATTACATGTAATAAGTTCAAGGTGGAAACTTTAATACGCAGGTGAGCACCGTCTGGGGAGAATTTCACAAGATAATTGCATAATGTATATCAACAATATCGAAAACCTAAGGAATTGAACCTGCCTGTCTTCCAAGTGACCTGATCCACCCATGCATCCGAGTAAGACGGGCGCCCTGATCTGTAAAGGTACAAGCAGATGTGAATCCCAATAACGCATGGCGCAAGTTACAAATCCAAATTACTACACAAGATAAAGATTAAAGGAAAAAGAATACCTGTTAAGGCTTATGACCTCAATACCATTGGCTACAGCAGCTTTGCATATTGCACTGCCAACAAAACCATTGCCTCCTAAAACCACAATCTTTAGGGGGAAAGGGGGGAAAAACAGCATAAGGAACATTATCATGAAGAGCAAATAAAGCTACACAGAGCTATGATGGAAGAAAAGTTAAGTAGCATCATATCATTACCCGCTCAGCCTTGACATCCGCAGCTACGTCAATTGTGCCAGAATTAGCACTTTCCCTTACACCAGCCTCTGCATAACTACATCTTACACCGATCCTGAGCAAATTGAATTATAAGAGAAAGACAGGCTCCGAAGATAGCAAGCAGCAAAAAAAGGCAAAAGCACATTGAAAAAGGAAGATGCACTACCATAACTGCAAACATAAATAAAAGAATTTCCTAATAGTACACCACAAGATGAGTGTAACATATAAAAGGGATCTCAATGGACAAAACAACAAAACTAAAGGTGAAAAAAGTACTCATCAAGACTGTTCCCCAGTTCAGTATTATTTGCCCAAAGCAAAGAAACAAATAAACTATTACCATAAAGCATCTTTCTAGTCCTTTCATGACTACCTACCAAAGCAAGCTAGAAATGCAAAAGAGTATCTTTCTGGCCCCTTCATGATTTACACACTAACAAAACAGTTCTTATTGGCTTTAATTAAGGAACAAAATCTTCTTGATGACGAAATTAGACAGACTCGTCTAGATTTTCCTCAAACACTCTTCTTTCTGAAAAGCCTTATGCCAATAAACAGTACAACATAAAAAAATAAAAATAAAGAAAAGGAAAAAATAATTTTCTATGAATTCCCATTTCAATCCCGCCCCGTTACAATAGCAAAATCGCACAGAAAAGCTAAAGCTGAAATTGAAAATTAGAACTGAAAAAAAAAAATAGAGAAACATGGCACGAACCTAGAGCCAGAAAGGTGTTGAAAATGCTTGCGAGGATAAAAAGAGGGGAAAATGGCTCTGTTACTGGAAATACAGATAGCAGCAGAAGGAGCTGGAATTTGAGAAACAACAGCTACATGTGAGAGAGATGCCATGCTTATGGTATGTCTCTGCTCTCTTTTCCTTCACCTCCTCTACGGTTTTCAGTAACTTATTTTGGAGTACATGAAGTGTGAAGGAAAGTTATAAGTGGTGGGAGGGCGGGTGCTGGAAGTGTGGTCAGATTTTTGGCACATTTTCGGGTACATGCGACGTGGATGAAAAATTTGAACATAATCAAAAACAACAATCATACTCAATATATCTCAATAACATAAAAACATATCGCTAAGGTCTGAAGAAGGTGAAAGACAAACAAACAATACATTCATCTCAAAAGATAGGGAGTTTTCAGTAAAACTCCTGTATATATATGTATCTGATGACACAATTATAGAGATATGGTGTGTTAGTGTACTAGCAAAGGGATTTCGTAAACATAAATAGAAAACTTCCGATATTAAAATATATATACTCGTATATATGCCCAAAAAATGAAAGATAAATACAAAGAAACATACAAAGTCTAAAGTGTAGAGAGCATCCATGATCTTAAGTATACTTAGGTGTCCATGTATCATTTTTAAACCTCTTTAATTTTAATCATTTATCTCTATGAACTCCTATCATTGATCATGTACTCACAGAGGTCCAAATCTAGTAGGTCATGTCTAATTCGCTCATCCGGAGTCAGTTTGAGTATGTCTTTACTCATATTTTCCTATACAGCGAGGCTTTTAACTTACCTGACATACGCCGTTGTCTGTCTCCCAATCGTGACCAGGGACGTTCACAAGGGGGGCACGGGGGGCAGCCGCCCCCTAACTCGGAGAAAAAATTTAGGTGGTAGGTAGATGCAGTTGTATTTTTGATTATCTAAATTTAAAGTATCTGTTTTTTAATCCCAAAACTATCTCATTATATGTGATATATGTGTGTTACTAGGTAATTGACATCATTGCTACGGAAATGGATACACACTTCACCGAAGCCAGCACATTTACTTAGATGTGTGATGTGCCTTGATCCTTCCAATTCTTTTGCAAATTTTGATCATAATCAATTGTTACACCTTGTTGAGTTATATCCACACGATTTCACTACCAATGATCGAATTGAGCTCAACCATGAACTTAAAAGTTACATTGGTGATATGAAATCGAATGAAGTATTCTCTCATAATACTAATCTTGGAGTTCTTGCAAAGAAGATGGTGGAGTTGAATTATCACAATTATTTTCCTTTAATATATCGGCTCATCGAGTTAGAACTGATCTTACCTGTCGGAACAGTGAGTGTGGAAAGAAGTTTTTCTGCGATGAATATAATAAAGACTGACTAGCGCAACCGATTGGGAGACGACTTACTATCGGAATGTTTACTGTGTTGCTTCGAGAAGGAAGTTTTTGGAACCATTTCAAATGAAAACATTATGCAACAATTTCAGAATTTGCGGCCACCGATAATCCCTCCTGCTGCTCGTCCTTCATTTCGTAAATAAAAGGTATGTCGAGCGTTAAATTAATAACTTTTGTTGGATATTGCTGCTTGTTAATGTTGCTTATGAATAACTTTTGTTGGATATTGTTGATAGTTGCTTATTATTGTTGCATTTTGATTAGTGGATTTGTTGGTTTAGATTTTATGTTATAATATTTGCATATATCTATATTGTAAGGGAGTTTTTGCCGGATTTTCGATAGAATGTATATTGAGTCCGAAAAAGTGGACGGTGATTTTATAGTGTGAATTTTGCCCCCCCTCCAAAAAAATTAGCCCTGCGCCCGCCACTGATCGTGACGGCTTATTCTTTGATGAAGCCGGATCTTCACCTCGGTACTATATTGTACAAACTCAGGTGTCCATGTATCATTCGTGACTTTTTATCATTCTTCAACTAAAATTTTTTGGATGTAAATCAGAATCATCTAACAATTTTTTATTTGAGAGGAACATGACTTGATACTATATTGTACAAACTCAAACCTGTTTTATTCTCTTATGAGAGAAAAATGTGACCTGATATCCATAAAACATATAAGTTCCAACCTGCTGTGATATAAAAAGGTGACAGTAAAATCAAAATAATGACACTCCTTTGGAGGTAGTATAACAATCGACCAGGTGAGCTATGGCGGAGCTTACAACTTGCCTTTCTATTGTAACTGATGCGAAAGTGTAACGATTAATAATATCTTTTTCTTAAAGAGATTACTTTAAAGCAAAAATATATCATTAAAGAAATATTATTAGGAAGGTAATGTGGATATGTTCTAAGATTATATATAAAATTGTATATTGATCGTTAATATAAACAAGAGTAATGATAACGACACATTTTTTTACATCATTGATTTTATTTAATAATTTATTCTTAATCATTGATAAACAAACAAAAGTCTATTTATCATATTAGAAAATCAGTGATTTATTTTTAATCATTGATGAAAAAACAAGAGTTTATTTATAAAATTATGGCGAGAAAGGAATAAACTTTACGGCAGGAATGACAGCTATTGTACTTATAACTATCCCGAGTGTTGCCCAATTTGCCCTAAACTAAATATGCCTCAAAATGGAAGGCCTCTTAATGGTAATGCACATCATAACGTGAGAAGCGCAGGACAGACAATAAAAAGATACAAAGGATACTGCAATCAATTTTGCCAAAATACGAAAGACTTTGAATCTAAAAGGTTGAACCGAAACCTGTAAAGTCCCTGACACACTCAGTTCCAAAGATAGTGTAGTGATATAAATTATGTACCCAACGGCCTGCTAGCAGGAGCTTGGTCATATACACAGTAGTCTGCATAAGGAGCCTCCAATACTGCAGCCAAGCCTACAGGCCAAGGAAGCTCTCACACTATGTACTTGCTGGAAATGGGCTCTCTTGCCTTTGACAAGAATTGAACCCCTGACCTCCCTTTCGAGAACTCCTGTCTAGAACCAATTAGGTTATGTCCTGTAGACAAAGACTTTGAATCTATACTGTTAGGAAACAAGATATTGACTTACCATAGATAGGATTGCGATTAATGCACAGACGTGATTCTAGGACGTAATTGTAGGGCTAGTTTATGATGATTGATTGTTTACCGTGTATAGAAAAATATTCAAGTGTATAAGTAGGCGTTGTATTGACGGAAAACATATGAATGAAATATACGATTTCTCCCAATGTTCGATTATTAACATGGTATCAGAGCCAGGTTCATCCTACTCTGAATTATTTTGTCTGAGTATAGGCTCAGAAAATTTCTTCATCATTGCCTGAATACTTACCGGATCCGGCCATACCTTTCTCGGCCCTTACCTTTTCTCAGCCTTTCTTGGCCAAAATCTGTGCAGAAAAACCTGCAACTTACCTGTTCATCGAAAAAAAAAAATGTCAGAACCCGAAAGTATCGAACCAAAAATTCCCAGCCTCACTGAGTTAGCAGTGCAGGTAGCAAATATTTTGCAAAATACACCCACTAGACTACCATCAAACGCGAACCAAAACCCAACAACACCAATCCATACTGAAAATTTGTCTATTTCCGTCAAACTCAACGGCAGCAATTATCGCGAAATTCGCAGAGCAGAGGAAAGGATAGCAGTTTTACAACGAATCCCTTCAGAAGAATCATCACTGGGGATAGGCCATGGCCTGGCAACACCACCTGCAGCTACCAGAGGCCATGGCCAAGAACGAGGGACTGGACAAGGCAGAGGCAGAGGAACCTCAAGAATTGAAGGGACGCGTAAGGTTGAAGACAAGGAGGCCCTTGTCTGCAGCCATTGTGACCAAGGGAGACACACAAAGGAACAATGCTTCCAGATAGTTGGATATCCGGACTGGTATGAAGGGAAAAGGAAGCAAATCGATGGCAGCAAGAGGAGAGGAGCAATTGCAGCGGACACAGTTCAGACAGGAGAAGGAGAACTGGCGGCTGCTAGTTCTGGAGGTAAAAGGGTTGGGGTTTTTAACCCCAACCCATTTTTTGTGCAAATAGACAAAAATATCCCTGTTAATATTTCCCAATGCCCCCTCCCAGTTTCACATTCAACAGGTCTAGCCCTTCCAGTTTTCGCATCTCCTGATTTCGGCCCCCCAACTTCCAGCGCCATAAAAACCGGCCCCCATGTTTCTGAAATTCCTATCCAGACCCCTACTAATCCAAAAATGACTGCTTCAGCCCTCAGCTTTCCTCAAAATGCAAAAACTGCCCACTTACTTACCACAACTACAACAACCACCTGGATACTTGACAGTGGTGCCACTGACACCACGACAAATGACCCAAATGATTTTACCCAGTGGACAACCCCTATTAAAACCCATATTGAAACCGCCGACGGGACACTTATACCAGTCGATGGAGGTGGTACTATCTCAATTAACCACGACTTACAGTTACATAATTGCCTTTATGTGCCTGGCCTTTCGACAAAGTTGTTATCTATCAGTCAACTCACCCGGGAATTACACTGTACTGCACTAATGTATCCTTCTTTCTGTCTACTACAGGATGTTCACTCGAAGAGGATCATTGGGCGTGGCATTGAGAAGGATGGACTATATTTTGTAGCAGATGTGGTACAACAGGGTCAGTCCAATCTTGCTACCGGGACTACTGAAAAGCGACTCTGGTTATGGCACCGTCGTCTGGGTCACCCCTCCTTAGGTTACATGAAGTTTTTATTTCCGTCTTTGATTCCATCTGGATTTACTTTGTCGTGTGATACATGTTTTCGTGCTAAGCACACTCGGTCTACCTATAAATCAAATAATACTCGTGTCAAACAGCTGTTCAGTCTAGTTCATTCGGATGTGTGGGGACCATCTCCACATCCTACTACTTCCGGTTTTCAGTACTTTGTTACATTTGTCGATGATCTTACTCGAATGACATGGGTTTATTTTCTGAAAAATAAGTCTGATGTTTACTCTCAGTTCGTACATTTTTATCAGATGATTAACACACAGTTCCACACAAAAATTCAGATTCTTCGATCTGATAATGGTGGTGAATACGTCAATACTGATCTAAAATCATTCTGTTTATCTCATGGGATTCTGCATCAGACTTCGTGTCCTCACACTCCCGAACAAAATGGCGTCGCAGAACGCAAAAACCGTATCCTTCTTGAGATGACTCGGGCCATGATGCTTGAGTCACATGTTCCGAAAAATTTCTGGCCCGAAGCTGTTGCTACTGCTGCATATCTTCTAAATCGTTTACCTACAAAGATTCTTGACCATCATACCCCCCTGTCTGTACTCACTAAACACTCTGAGGTCCCATCGGCTCTTACTTTACCACCGAAAGTGTTTGGGTGTACCATGTTTGTCCATATTCCCTCCTCACAACGCAGTAAACTCGATGCTTGTGCAGATAAGTGTGTATTTGTAGGGTATGCTATCTCTCAGAAAGGCTATCGGTGTTATAATCCCCGTACTCGTCGTATCCATATTACCATGGATTGCACCTTTCTTGAACAGGAATACTTTTATTCAGCCACTTCTGGGCCTCAGGGGGAGACCAGTGGTGAGTCCTACGATTGGCTACATAACCTTGGTCATTTGGAGGTGGTCCCAACACAGCAAGTAGGTGGCGCCGACTGTACTTTTCCTGACCGAGATATAGTCCCTACTTCTGATCCTACCAGTGACTCTTCAGTGGACATTGTACCAAGTCAGGTAACCACTCCACAAATAATGATTCCTTGTACCTCTGATATGTTAGACCCTCCTGATAATTGTCCTACTAACAATCCCTCCGATCCACTCCCTCTTCCTGTTGATTATGAAACTGTTCAGGATCATTGTGAAATCTTAGCAGGACCAGGTCGGGTACTACCTCCAAGACAAAACAGGGGCAAACCTCCGGTGAGGTACTCACCAAGTAAAATGTCAAAAGGAGCTCGATATCCAATCAGGGGTGCAAAAGGCTTTCTGTCATCAGTATGTGAGTCGGTAATTCCAAGGACAGTCGAGGAGGCGATGAGTAAACCTGAGTGGTATGCGGCCATGAAGGATGAGATAAGTGCCTTGTACAAAAACAACACATGGGAAAAGGTCAGCCTGCCATCAGGAAAACATCCGGTAGGTTGCAGGTGGGTATATACTATCAAGTACAAGGCTGATGGGAGCATTGAGAGGTATAAAGCACGGCTGGTTGCTAGGGGATATACACAGACCTATGGCATTGATTACACGGAGACTTTCTCACCGGTAGCAAAACTTGACACGATACGAGTACTTTTCTCAGTGGCAGCTACGAAATCTTGGCCCCTGTATCAGTTTGATGTCAAGAACGCATTTCTCCATGGAGAGTTGAAGGAGGAAGTGTACATGAGTGCTCCCCCAGGGTTTGCAGAAGGATTTGCTGAGAATGAGGTGTGTCGACTCAGACGTTCGCTATACGGACTAAAGCAGTCTCCAAGGGCCTGGTTTGGGAGATTTACAGGTTTTATGAAAAAGTGTGACTACAAACAGAGTAATGCTGATCACACTTTGTTTATCAAAAAAAGAGGATCTTTTATTACATGCCTTATAATCTATGTAGATGATATGATAATTACAGGTGATGACCCCGAAGAAGTGACTATACTCAGAAAACAGTTGTTTTCGGAATTTGAGATGAAAGATTTGGGAGACTTGCGATATTTTCTGGGGATTGAGGTTGACCGGTCTGAAAAAGGGATTTTTATCTCACAGCAGAAATATATTCTGGATCTACTAACAGAGGTTGGTATGTTAGATTGCAAACCAGCAAAAGCCCCAATGTTGGTAAATCAGAAGATGGAGTTTGAAGAAGGGAGATCTGACGCAGATTGCGGGAGATACCAAAGTCTGGTAGGAAAATTGATTTATTTAGCACATACTCGCCCTGATATCTCATTTGCAGTTGGGTTAGTGAGCCAGTTCATGCACAAACCGCAAAGCCACCATATGGAAGCTGTAATGAGGATTGTGAGATATCTGAAGGGGACAGCTAGTCGCGGTATTTGGTTTAAAAATCATGGACATTTAGATATTCAAGCCTACACAGATGCCGATTGGGCAGGAAATCTGATTGATAGACGCTCTACGTCTGGATACTTTGCGCTCATTGGAGGAAACTTAGTCACATGGAAAAGTAAGAAGCAGAAAGTCGTAGCATTGTCTAGTGCTGAAGCCGAGTTTCGAGGAATTGCTAAAGGGGTAATGGAGATTTTATGGTTACGAAAGCTGCTAGAGGATCTGGGATTCGAGGTTTCTGCTCCAGCGAAGTTGTTTTGTGATAATAAGGCTTCGATAAGTATCTCAGAAAATCCCGTACAACATGATAGAACAAAACACGTGGAGATAGATCGACATTTTATAAAAGAGAAGATTGAGAATAAAGTGATAGAACTGCCATTCATACCCAGTGAAGATCAGTTAGCAGACATCTTAACTAAGGCTGTAGCAGGGCGATCATTTGACGAAACATTGGTCAAGTTGGGCGTTGAAGATTCCCCGGCTCAACTTGAGGGGGAGTGTTAGGAAACAAGATATTGACTTACCATAGATAGGATTGCGATTAATGCACAGACGTGATTCTAGGACGTAATTGTAGGGCTAGTTTATGATGATTGATTGTTTACCGTGTATAGAAAAATATTCAAGTGTATAAGTAGGCGTTGTATTGACGGAAAACATATGAATGAAATATATGATTTCTCCCAATGTTCGATTATTAACATATACAATATGAAGAAGAGTCATGCCAATCCTTTTATAAGAAAATGTTGAATCTCCAACCCAAACGCTTTATTGTCTCGTATATAGAATTTTTGTGGATGATGTAAATCGAGTGACGTGTTTTAATAAACATCTCTCAAAATTTGCATGCAACTAACACGTAAAAGATTCAAATCTAAGATATTAACAAGATTCACACACACATAATGCATATCCCATGCATCTATAATGTGAAGCGTCTCATGGCATAGCTCAGTTGGTATTCGGGTTGGAATTTGTTCTAAGAGGTCAAGAGTTCGAATCCGTAGACATGCACAATGTAGGTGTTCCACTGCTGCTAGGTTGAAGGCTTGGTTTGCGGGAAGGACACTTTGTGTGGGTCACTGCGTAAGTCCTCACCCGACCTAGGAGGCCGTTGGGCTCCTGATTTGCATCTTCCATAATGCTCTTTGAGGCTGGAGCGGTGGATGACCTCAGGACTAGGGAATGACTTTTTGCTTCAAGCATCCTAGTCTTTTTTTTTTCACCTGTCTATGCCCCTATGGTCCAACCAATCATTTAAAATCCAAACATCCTACAAAGTAGAGAAAAATGTGTAACTAAGTTACAATCTCTAATGACATTTATGTCATAATATGAATTATATATGATAAGATGGAACCAAAACAAAGCTTCAAAAAAAACACATAAGAAAATTTCAGTTGATAACAATATATTGTATCCCCGAATGTTTGTCATCCTATATAAGGATAACACTTTCAAGGTAATGATATTTTTTATAAAATAGTTTAGAACGCAAGGCCTTGTTTGTCATTTATCATCCTATAAAAAGATAATACTTTCAAGGTGATGATATTTTTTATAAAATAGTTTAGAACGCGAGGCCTTGTTTGTTTGTAACCTCATTCTAGAAACTAAATATTTAAATATCCATGTACATTATCTTTCAGCATTTTTTATTTTGACTTTTCACTACATAAAATAATTATTTTTAACAGAATAATGGCATTATTTATAATAATCACTTACATCGTATTAAATGGTTTGAATATTTTATATATCATAAATTGATATTTTATTGTGCAAACGATTTTAGTCATATACTTTAAAGTTCAAGACATCAAACATGTCTCGAAACAACTATACTTATAAACACGGCATGTCTTGAAACCCTTAACCCAGCAGAGCAAATTGAAATATAGATAAATGAATAATTATAAGAGAGCAATGATGTGAAACTTGTTCGAGACTTTCATTTTTTTTAAATTTAGTTTTGATACACAACAATTCATTTCATAATCCAACCTAAACGGGCACTCACAATTACATGAAAATCTGTAATCAAAGGAACTAATACAACTACAGCCCTGATCTGATAAAACTGTCTTCTATATTGGTGGATCTGTTTCCGATTTTTGTGGATCGGTCATCGTTTTTGGAGGATTATTTGTCGCAACACTCATAACGATCAACTTTACGAAGATCTTATTGGATTATGGAAGCTCGTAGCATTGGTCATGATAAACCATAATTTAATGCTTCTTCTCTGCCTATTTTTTCTATAAATGAATCCTTCCAGACAGAAAAAAATCAGAATAATAAATAAGTATGGAGAGTTTTGCTTGGTTGTTAACCAGCATAAGAAGAAGAAAAAAACTGCACAAATGAAAAAGAGCGAGCTCCATATTTAAAGCGAGCAGAGGGGAGTTACATGCCTCCGATCTTGATGGACCTTGAGAGTAACCATCATTCATTCGTCTTGAAACTTTCACTAGTTCATTGCAACTAAGAAAGAAATTTATCATACATAAGAAATAGAAAAAAAGTTCTATTGTCTAAAAACTCTAGAACTAGAGAAATAGAAAAAAAAAAAAAAGAAATAGCCGGAAAGGCTCTTTAGAACAAAATTTTTGTTTTTGAAAAAAAGACCTCTTTAAACTATATCTAAGGATGTTAACGAACCGAAGCGAACCGAATACTATGTTTTTAAATTCAGATTCGTTTAACTAAACTAATAGTTCGGCTCGGTATGTTTACTGTAATGAGATTTTAAATTGGTTCGAGTTCGACTCGATAACACTATAACTATTTAAACGAGCCGAGTAATTCGCGAACAGTTCGTTCTGTTTTAGTAAAGGAGCCCAAACATGTGTTCGAAATCGGCTCATTTAGGTAAAATTAACAAAAAAAAACTCGAATCAAATACGAATCAAGCTCGAACAGTTTGCAAACTGTTTGGTTCACTTAACACCCCCTACCTATACGTATGGTATCATGTCTTATCGCGCGTACGGGCCATCATGAGTTCATGACATGATTAGCTACTGAAAATTTTCCTTACCATGTTCGCTTAAAACATAAATCAATATGGTTGAATAATAAATCCCAATGCAAAAGTTCATAACAAGCATTCATTGATAAAAAAGAGATTTATCTTCACCTTATAAATATAAATGGATATGATAAGGAAAGACAGTTTATAAATTTTCAAAAAGTTTACGTATAATATTAAATAGTTAAACATAGATAATTGTGTTTACGCCTTCATCAATCAATATTAACAACAAGCAAGCAAGACATTTAAGTCGGCTGGAGGAATTCTCGTAGATTGTACAAATGTTATCCTTTTCTTTTTGGGTTAAATAATATCTAGTTTCAGTTAGAGGTCACAAGAATAAAGGTTGAGATCTCATCACCCCAACTTTCCTCACGCTCTTTGTGACCACGTCACACGTGGCAGCAAAAGGTGATGAGGTGATCCTATCCTCAAGAATAAATAGGCAACTTGTTGAGCTTCTAGAAGCGATGAATTGTGACAAGCCGATTTTGTGGGGCCTCGATTTTCTTTTAATCCGGATCATATCATCGCAAACTAGGCGGTAACAAAATCAATATCGATATGTCTCGAGTTTTAGTATTCGAAACGACTCAGCTGTTGTATTTTGTTTAGAAAAATATAAGACGTCGAAATCAATACGTAATTAACGTGACATAAGTCATGTTATCAGAAGTCAAAATAAATTTCGAATTCATCATAAATATAAATAATCTTTGTACTTATTCATGTAAAACTTTTAAGATTTTGTTTTAATGTGTTGGGTCTCGGCAGTCTAGATATTTATTTATTTCTGTATTTATATTACTTATAAATTGAATTATGGTTAATTATCTTTTCTGCCAAAAAAATTTATAACTCAAGAAATTTAATCTACATCTTATAGTTTTCGTAACAGATAGGCGGTGCAGCGTAGGACTCGAGATCGGGCGCAACAATCATATTATTTGTGGTGATTCTCTTCATTATTCCATCTCCTAACTTCAACTTTACAGCTTCAGCAGCTGTAGCGGCGGAAGTAGCTAGGTTTACTTCCGGATCATTTTCATACAGGAATTGTTCGTTTTTATCTGGAAGTTGTTCGTGCAGTGTGGCGCTGTGTGTTTCCAATTGTTTTGGTGGGATGGCGGAGAGTTTTCACTGTAAGAAGACGTGTTCCACCACTTCGGCGGCTTTCGCTGCTGAGAATGGTTCTGGCTGCTCACTTAACTTCCTTGATTGCCGAACCGAGAAGGTTAGCTTTGCAACCGAGTACTATTTTTGAATTCCTTGTCAATGTCGTTTGCTTTCATGACGCCAAATGGAAAGATGGAGTACGTATCGGTATATTCCCGAATTAGTGAAATGTCGGTTGCTGAACTGACGCTTTTCGCCTAAGAGTCGATTTGCGTTTCTGAAAATTAAAAAAAAATTAAAAAAAATCTCTATCCGTGTTAAGATATTCTTTGAATTTCTTCGTGACTTGCTCGAATTATTCGCGGGAGTTCAGTGACCTGCTATTCCGGATGGATTTCTTGTATGCTTGATTAACACTTTTGACGTGGAACAGTTCTATTCTCACCTTACAGGATATTTGGCTCTTTACTTCATGTGGTTCAAAAAAAAAAAAAAAATTGGGCTCATTTTAGCCGTTCTCTTTACAATGCATATGTATGAAAATTTACTGTTTAGAAGCCCTCGCAACACTTCTGTGAAGTTGTGGAAAATTTCCTTTTGTTGTCTTTAAGCTTTGGGTTGCAATTATAAGTGTGATATATTTAGCAATAGACTGTCCGTATACCATGTGATAGTTATCCATGAAGAGTTAGTGTAGAAGATCTTGATTTGCATTACAAATGACATGGCCTTCTGAGAGTAGAATGGTTTATACTTTTAAGAGTTCCTGTTCTTTAATTGCTGTGATATCTACACGTACGGTTTTTTTCCATTTACAGTTCCCAGGATCAGAATTTTGAGTATGATGATGCTTGGACATTGGATTAGGGATTGTTGCTGAAAATTGTATCAATAATCTCTCTCTGCTTCCCAGAAACTTGTTTTTAGTAGGTCATTTCAAAGGTAGATACTCACAATAGAAATGTATGTAGTAAGATATCAAAGTGAGATAAATTTTTTTTTAACTGTTTCGTAGCCCCCCCCCCCCCCCCCCCCCCTTTTTCTATTTTGAAGGAACTTGCTCCAAATTGCCAGTAAAACATTTTTTTTGGGTTTCTCTGCTTGTTGGATTTTAGAAATATTATTGCAGCTTGTGCTTTCTCCCAAGATGATTGTTAAATGCATATTCTGCGCAAATAGTGCGAGTACTTATCAGAATAAACCGCAGAGCTTATTATTGTACGTGATGCAAAATATGCTCCTACATATCTGCTTTCTGGAATTAAGAAAGCTACACAGGCTGGAAGACTCCCTTTGGATATGGCTCAAGGCATGGAGGAGTTGTATCATAATTATCGAGATGCTGTAAGTTGACGTTCCGTGAATCTTTTGCTAGTGTAGTGGGTTGTAAGTATGTAAAGTATAATGGAAAAACGTTGCAAAGTTGCCTTCAATCACCTTAATAAGCCTATCAAGTGTTTGTCTTCCACTAGTTTGTGAATTTTTCTTCCATTTCCAGGGAGAGCAAAATCCCAAGACATTGCGTTTACTCCAGTTTAGCCGCATTTTGTATTGGTTTCTAGAAAACCTTTGATTTACTATTGCTGGTTTTTGTTATGCTTTATAGAAAGTTTTCTCTTATTTGTTAAGATCATGAATGTTATGCTGATAAAGTCCTTTATAAAGTTATTTGGGTTATTTTGCACTTGCCAAGTAGGGAAATTCTCCTTATTTCCTTGTCTGTTATTTCTCCTATGATCTTTCTGGTTTCATATTAGCTCTTTCCTATGCACAGAATATGATGGGAATTTTTTTTTTTATATATTTTGTGATGTGCACGAGTTCTCATTGTTGAAGTCACTGCATCTGTTAGCTACTCTTTCCTGTTATGGTTAGGGTTTCAAACACAAGACTGCACGCCGAACAGACAAGAGGTGTAAAATTGCGGTCTTTTGTTTCTTTGGTCTGTTTTTGTTTTGTGTTGTTTTGATTTGTTTTTTTTTTCGGTTTTTTTTTTAATCCTTTTGCATAAAAGCTCTGCTCTGGCTGTTGTATCTAAGCCATAAATGAACCTCCTGATTAGATTGGAATCTTGTGACATTCTCCTTCTGTTCAGAGAATATCTTTCGTGTTCTCTCAGGGAGGATATTGCAGCCCATTGTTTTCAAACTAAGTTTTGTTTTTAATGTATCTCTCTGTTCTTGAGATGAATAATCATATGTTTTTTGGTTTCCAAAATTTTATTATAAGGTCTCATTATAAAATTACTCTTTCTTCTTGGAAGTGTTTTGCGGAGGGTTGGAATGATTTTGCAGTTGCTTTAGTGGCTTCTGTGGACCATGACATCTCCATGCACTAATTACTTAACCAATTTCTTTTATTTCAGGTTTGTAAAAGTGGGCATCCAAAAACACATGACATTGCTTTGTCCAACACAACTGCTGCACTTGATTACATTTATATGGATGTGAAAGTAATCAAACTTATCTTTCGGCAATCCTTAGTGTAAACTTTCGGCCAGCAGAGATGAGAGGAAAGAAAGTTGTATTTCCTTCTTGTCTTTCCATAATTGTTTACAAACATATATAGCCTAATTCCATCTATCCATCCCACTAATCAAGGGATCCTCTATTACTACCTTAAATGCCATAAATCCGGTAATAATGCTATAGTAACTACCATTACAAAACTGAAAATCTCCCTATTTACTACACCTAATTATCCTCCTACAATTAGACAATTCATTTACAACATACAATAAATACAAATTGCAACATATCCCAAAAATGTTGCTGCCGTTAATATTGCTGCTGGCGGCAATACAGTTGGCGGCAATGATGCAGGCGGCAAGTACTCCCACACTCCCCCTCAAGCTGAAATGTAGATGTTGCTCATGCTCAGCTTGCTAATTAGTCCCTCAAATGTTGGTCCGTGTAGGCCTTTTGTCAACACATCCGCCACTTGCTGTTTGGTAAGAATATAACTCATTGTAAAACTTTTGTTGTCAATTTTCTCTCGAATGAAGTGACGATCCACCTCAACATGTTTGGTACGATCATGATGAACGGGATTATGAGCAATGCTTACGGCAGCCTTATTGTCGCAATATAACCTGATCAGACCATTGATTAAGACCCGTAACTCCTCCAACAGCCTTTTTAACCATATCCCTTCGCACATTCCGTGAGCTAACGCCCGGAATTCCGCCTCCGCGCTACTTCGCGCTACCACCGTTTGTTTTTTGCTGCGCCATGTAACCAAGTTTCTCCAGACATAGGTGCAATACCCCGAGGTAGATCTCCTATCCACCAATGATCCTGCCCAATCTGCGTCAGTATACACTTCAAGACTCCTATCCTCCTTTTTTCCAAAAAATAGTCCCATACCGGGAGTTCTCTTCAAATATGTTAGGATCCGGAGTACAGCCTCATAATGTTGCGTTTTTGGTGCATGCATGAATTGGCTCAGCATACTTACTGCAAAAGCAATATCTGGACGTGTATATGACAGATAAATAAGCTTACCAACGAGGCGTTGATACCGTTCACGATCTACTTCCTTGCCTCCATTAAACCGATGGCCGGCAACCTAACATCCCGGTTTCCTGCAATAGATCCAGTACGTACTTCTGTTGGGAGATAAAAATACCTGATGGGTTCCGTGCCACTTCCATTCCTAGGAAGTATCTTAGTGGGCCCAAGTCTTTCATCTCAAATTTGCTGTTAAGATACTTCTTCAGCGAATCGATTTCATCCTGAGCATCTCCTGTTAGAATAATGTCATCAACATAAACTATGAGAATAGCACGAATACCGCTTGAAGTATGTTTATAAAATATAGTGTGATCAGCTTGGGACTGTTTAAACCTGTGAGTTTTAACAGCCTGAGTGAACTTTCCAAACCATTCGCGAGGAGACTGTTTCAAACCGTACAACGATTTCTGTAGCCTGCAAACCAAATTACTCCCCCTGGAATATCCAGGTGGTAAGTCCATATACACTTCCTCATGAAGATCACCGTTTAAGAAAGCATTTTTAACATCCAGTTGTTGAAGTGGGCAATCTAGACATGCTGCTAAAGAAAGTAGATTCTTACGGAGTTTAACTTAGCCACTGGTGCAAAAGTTTCATTATAATCGATACCGGATACCTGAGTGAAGCCTTTGGCAACTAGCCGTGCCTTATACTTGCTGACACTACCATCTGCATTAAATTTTACTGAGAACACCCATTTACAGCCAACTGGTCGCTTTCCTTTAGGTAGTTCTACCACTCTCCACGTGTTATTTTTTTCCAATGCCCTTAACTCCTCTTGAACATCATCTCTCCAATCCTTGTCTGCCAGCGCCTCATCGATATTCTTAGGGATTTGGACACTCGTTACCCTTGCAGAAAATGCTGCAAACTTGGCCGACAACTTAGCATTAGAAACAAAATTGGAAATAGGATGTTGAGTACATACTCTTTTTCCTTTCCGTAGAGCTATGGGCAGATCTAAATCAGTCGAAGTCTCCAAGGCATCCTCCTCGCTGCAGGAGACAGGAACCGGTTCTGGGGATTGGCATGCTGGAGAAATGTCCGTGTCTCTATCAACTTGGGTTTTGGATTTTCGTGAATAAACAATTATATTTGGTGGTTTTTGGATATATCGGGAGAGCTTAATGGGTCCAGGTTCGGCTGGCTCGGCTGAGGAAGGCTCGGGTTCGGCGGCGGCGGCGGCTGACTGGATGGAATATCCCCTCCTGAACCGCTGCTGGGAAAGGTGGGAAGAGGCAGCAGTTCATGCGTGCTGGTAGCCGGATGAGGATCAAGGCCGAAAGGATCAGCCAAGTCCCCTTGGGATGGATGAAAGAAGGACTCATGTTCGCGGAAGAGAATATCCATGGTAACAAAGGTGCGGAGGAGAGTAGGAGAGTAGCACTTGTAGCCTTTTTGAGTAGAAGAATACACAATGAAGATGCATTTATTGGAGCGTGAGTCTAACTTGAAAGAAGTAGGACTACGAGAATGGACAAACGCTACACATCCAAACACTTTGAGTGGTAGAGTGGAACCTCCTTGGAATAAGGGATATATTAAGTGAAGAGTATACATAGGCGATTTGTATTGAAGGGGTTTGGATGGAAGACATTAATTAGGTGACATGCAGTAAGGACTGCTTCTCCCCATAAATAGGTTGGTACATGCATAGTGAACATTAAAGCTCGGGCTACCTTTAATAAGTGCCGGTTTTTGCGTTCAGCTACACCGTTTTGCTGTGGTGTATCTGGACAAGAACTCTGGTGAATAATCCCTTCTGAGGCTATATAAGAATTTAGAGCGTTGTTGAAGTACTCAGTTCCATTATCAGTGCGAAGAACTTTCATGGTGGTTTGGAACTGGGTTTTTATTACTGAATGAAAGTTTTGTATGATGGATGCCACTTCCGTTTTTTCTTTTAGAAGATAAACCCAACACACTCTTGTATGATCATCTATGAATGTGATGAACCACTTTGCACCAGAAATATTTTTTACACGAGATGGTCCCCAAAGATCACTGTGCACAAGACGAAAGGGGGCGGACGCAGTATATGTTTTTGGGGAATAATTGTGTCGAACTTGTTTAGCGAATATACATGCATCACAATTTAGAGTGGACAACTGTTTATTATTCAACGGAAATAATTGTTTGAGGTAACTGAGACTAGGATGTCCCAGTCTTTGATGAAGCAGGAGTACATCAGTGTTTTTAGGGTCACAGGGGGCGTCAAGGGTTGAAAGGGGAAAAGAGGTGTGAAGTACAATTTTATTTGTGTTTGGGGAATGATCTTCCTCGAGTTGATATAGGCCACTCCTTTCTCTAGCAATGCCAATCGTCTTCCCCGATCCCTTCTCCTGCAGAATACAAAGTTAATTAGAAAACTTAGCCACACAACTTACATCCTTTGTAAGTTTGCTAATGGAAATTAAATTACACATCAACTTTGGAACATATAGCACTGATTCAAGCACAAGAGAGGGAGACACTTTTACTGAACCTTTTCCAACAACAATCGCATAAGTCCCATCCGCCACTCTAACTCTTAAGATTCCAGAACTTGGTACATATGTTGTAAATACGGATATATTACCTGTCATGTGATCAGTAGCTCCTGTGTCTAGAATCCAAGGTGATGCTTCCAACAAAATTTACCGTACCTTGATAAGATTTTGTACTATTCTGGGGCGACACATCAGGTGGAGTCTTTAAGAGTGACATCAGTTGTTCAAGTTGTGCTTAATTTAGTGTGACTTGGCCGGTACTGTTGGGTGGCGAGCTGTCCTCGGCAACGGCAGCAAAGCTTCGGCCATAGGGTTGAGGCGCCTTCTTGTATTTCATGTCAGAGGGTTTTCCATGTAAGTTCCAACACTTGTCTTGGGTGTGTCCAATCTTGTTGCAGTAGGAACACCAGGGTCGATTGCTCGTACGAGGGCCAACATTTTTAAAGGCTTGGGCGGAGACATCGCCCTGTCGTTCAACAGGTGCAATCGACTGTGCATCCCTTCTCTCTCCTAGCATAACCCGCCGCCTGCTTTCCTCCTTTCGTACTTCTGCAAATGCTTCACTTAGCGAGGGCAAAGGCCTCCTTCCTAAAATACGAGCCCTCACTTCATCCAATTCTTTGTTCAATCCAGCAAAGAAGTCATACAACCGTTCTTTTTCCAGGTGTTCCTTGAATTTGATGTTTCCTTCTAGATCTCCCCAATCCGCCTCATAGTGGAGATCAAGTTCCTGCCATAAAGTTTGGAAGGAATTGTAATATTCAGTGATGTTCATACCTTCCTGACGAATCTCCTTGAGCCTATTCTTGATTTCGAAAACTTGAGAAGCATTCTCAAGATCTGAATAATGTTCATGTACATCATCCCAAATGGCTTTAGCGGTTCGTAAGAAGAGATAGGTTCGACTAATATGTGGCTCCATAGAGTTGATGAGCCATGACATAACCAGTGAGTTGTTCAGTTCCCAGGCTGGGTAGCGTGGGTCATTAACATCCGGTTTTATGGCTTG
Source organism: Eustoma russellianum (assembly GCA_036186865.1). Classification (NCBI taxonomy): domain Eukaryota; kingdom Viridiplantae; phylum Streptophyta; class Magnoliopsida; order Gentianales; family Gentianaceae; genus Eustoma; species Eustoma russellianum. The sequence goes on along the minus strand of AP025061.1, from coordinate 4,400,469 downwards.
TCCGGATATGAAGGCTAGTTTTCCTTTGCCTCGCAGGACCATTAGGACGGACTGAGACCATAACAAGAAGTTTTTACCATTCAATTTGTGATTGGTAATTTGAAGAGAAGAACTCTCACTGAGAGTTTGTTGGAGACTAGTGTCGTTAATGGGTGTTGTTGCCGTGGTGGCGGCATTAGAGGAGGTGGCAGGTCCGGCGGTGGAGGTTGGTGTTTGAGAGCTCATCTCGGTTAAGGATGAGAATGACTTTGGGTGTTTTAGTGTTTACTGCTTTGGCTCTGATACCATGTAAACTTTCGGCCAGCAGAGATGAGAGGAAAGAAAGTTGTATTTCCTTCTTGTCTTTCCATAATTGTTTACAAACATATATAGCCTAATTCCATCTATCCATCCCACTAATCAAGGGATCCTCTATTACTACCTTAAATGTCATAAATCCGGTAATAATGCTATAGTAACTACCATTACAAAACTGAAAATCTCCCTATTTACTACACCTAATTATCCTCCTACAATTAGGCAATTCATTTACTAACATACAATAAATACAATAAATACAAATTGCAACATATCCCAAAAATGTTGCTGCCGTTAATATTGCTGCTGGCGGCAATACAGTTGGCGGCAATGCTGCAGGCGGCAAGTACTCCCACACTTAGATTCCTTAAATTTCAGTTGTTAACACTTACTTTTTCTTATTTATCTATCTAGGACCCATATGAGTTCTCGCCTTTTGATCTCTACCTGTTTGGTCAGAAGTATATCCGCCCACCGATTGATTTTAAGTGAGCTTCTAACTTATGGTTCTTGTGTCTCCTATAGGATGCCGTGTTATTTCTGCTTCATGTAGTAGAGTAATATACCACAACTTATCTTATATTCTCCACAAAAAGGTATAATGGATTACTTGTCCTTGAAGTAGTAGATACAGAAGACTGCAAATTTGGAATCCTCGGCCAAATAAGGTTTCCATACATGTGGGCAGCCTTGGCTCGCCTGCTAGATACTATGAAGGTGACAAAAAGGAATAAGCTGGCCCAGTGGTGACTTCAGTCTTGACTGCAATCTTTTCATCACGAGTTTAGTACAAACCATGCTGCTGCATGGCTGCCAGGCACTATATGATGGCTGTTGTCTGTATGTCAAATTGCATTGCTTGCCCTACTCTTAAAGGCCTTGCTTTCATTATGTGTTTTTTTTTTTTTTTTTTTTTTTTTTTTTTTTTGGGGTTGGGCACAGCTGTTTCTTCTCCTTTGTGGTCACGTAGCTCGTGGATTTAGACCTGATTATTTGTTTGGCTTTTCTGAGAGTGGGACTAGTCCTTTGATATTTTAAATATAAAAATGGTTGGTTCAGTGGATGAGAAGATGCTTATCTATCTTCTATACATGAGATTTAGATAATAAATCTGGTTCTTAATGTCTTCTGAGCTCATTCCTCTTCCCCCCCCCCCCCCCCCCCTTTCTTTCTTTCTTAGTTTTCCCTTCCTTATTAAATAGGGACCTTGCTGTCATAGATCATTCTATATATTCATGTGTCTCCGTATCTCCTTTTTACCAAAAAGAGAAGAGCTCAATAGTAGAGTTGAAAAAAAGATGGATAAGAGACTGTAATTGCTTTTATCTCTTCCTTTATTTCTTCTATCACCCTATTGTTGTGTTTCTGGCATTCATTGCCTTCAAAATACATGTTGCGAACAAAGATGTGATGCATCACAATTGTTCTGGACAGTCCAAAGTGATAACTGCATTGAGCCCCAGGCCCCCAAAGAGATTGACTTCTTACCTGTGACTTCGTTCAGCATATTGTATACTTAATGTATAATGTGAAATTAGTTTCCTTCCTTGCAAAAAGTCTGGAATTTATTTTTGGCCTGTATCTTTTGGAAAGTCTTAATACATCGATTTGGTTTATCAAATCCGCTAATGCTTTCACTAAAAAATGAATCTTGGAGTTCTTCTGTCATGTGTGCACGTGCTTAGGGACATTATCTATTTCTTTCCTTAACAGACATTCTTATGTTGGCAATATCTCTCTTTTTCATGAAATATAGGATAAACTTAAAATGGTGCATTCTTTTCTCTCTTTCTCGTGGTTTCATTTGTTATTTTACTTAATAGTTTCGAGCCTTTTGCTTGGAGCTTCTTCATTGTAAACTCATTTGGGAAGATTATTCAAACAATAACCCTTTGGAAACTTCTTACTAGAGATTATGGAAGTAAGCTATACAAAATTGTAGAAAAAAAAGATAATTACAGAACCTAGTGGTACACTTTTGCATGGGCATTTCTTGAGCAACTTTGTGATTATTATTAAACCTTGCCGATGAGTGACATGTAATAGTCACTTCCAACCGATCCTTCGACATGGTTTTTTAATGCTTCAAAGGATATGGCGAGAGGGTCATCATCCCCTACTTATATGCATTTAATCAGCATGTGTGATGCTATCCTGAGTAATATTGTTATCGTGTCAGTGACATTTTCTTTTTCTTTACGCTATACTCTCGCATACAGGCATGAGATGTTTTCTCAAATTTTTCATCTCCAGTCTTTTCTATATAATGTGTAATTGTACATATTCATTATAGTATGTATTATATATGGAACATATATATGATTATGTAGTTACAGATTAGGGAATTCGTTTTGTGTTATTTGTTTGGTTCTCTTTTATTTTCCTTTTCTTTGTTGGGGTGGGGGTGGGGGTGGAGAAAGGTGGAGAAGAAGCAAGAAACCCGGGTTGGATTTGCTCTAAGGTTCGATTCCAGAGACATGCACAGTGTGAGTATTTCACTGATGCTTGACCAAAGAAATAGTTTGCAGCGACATTTTGTATGGGTCCTTGTGTAAGGCCTCACTAATTTAGTTCTTGATTTACATCCTCTAGAATGTTTCTTTGGTACTGGGGTGGCTCCCAAAAAGAAACCAATCAAATAAATAAAATAGAGACGCTGCTTTGAGGTTGGTGCTCACGTGTTAGTTGGTATCTGCCCCAACTTTCAAAAAACTAGAGAGACATGCATGCTCCCCCACGTATCCCATTAAAATAAAATAAAAGTACATAGAATCTACTCCTTTATTCGAGCTTTAGATTCATATGTTAGGGAAAGATCTCTACCACTTTTCCCATTGCTTTTGAACAAATAGATTAATGCCAGCTTAAGGCCATAAACACTTATCTTTCTCCTTCTAGTGGTCATTGTGTGTTGTAGGCAACAAGAAGATAAATCTATAAACCAAGAGAAAGGTGATAACTAATAAACTATTTGGATAAGAACAAACCTCAAGAGACTCTTATGGCTTAGGTCCCATCTACGGCTACGACATCCCTGTCCAAGCCGTTGTTGTGTTTTTATTTTATTTTATTTAAGGACTATGATTTACTGTGTTGTTTCCATTTTCAATGAAGTGAATTCCACCTTCTTTATTGATTTTGAAGTATGATAGAATCAAACAAAAAATGACTCACTAAATTGGTTGCACATCTTATATTGTGAAGTAACAGTTGATCGACACAGTTTGATGCAATTTTCATTATAGATCATCGGGAAACAACCTCGGTTTGAAACGCACAATGGATATGGTTGTGTACATCCGACCATTCCATATTCCGTCATAGACAGAAGCTTCTAAGGCAATATGTAATGTAGTTGTTGTTGATTTACTGTGTGTTCTTTTTAATACATTATTTTTAACGTGCTTATTTATGCATTTGCATCATGTTACTCCCTCCATATTAAAAATATTGTCATAATTAGTCAGTATAGATAGTTGATCGGACATTAATTAGAGCCGAAGTTTTAAAGTATCTGAGACAATAGTTTGTCAAAATAGATTTTGCACTATTTAAGATCAAATTCCACTTGATAATTTGTAAAATAATTTGATAATTTGATTTTTAAATGGTATTTTTGACCAATTATAATAATATTTTTAGAACCGATATTCCGACATAAGAGAAGATCTTAGTTTAACCTGGGATAAATGAAGGCATGGGTACATTGTATGATGCCTTAGCAAAAGAAAAAGCGAAACGTAAACGTATAGGTCCACTAATATATTCTTTTTGGGTGGTAAAGTTTTGTTTTATTAAGGAAGTTGCATTGTCAGTTATTTATTTACTTGTGAATAATGGAACCCACAATGAACACACGTCAAAAATGTAAAATATTTGCAAGCAATATAATATGAGTTACAAATCATATCCGTATCTAGTCCTGATCACTCTTTTATATGGGTCCCAATCATATATGTGGATATGTTATTGTAGGTATGTACCTGCATAAATGATATAAAAATAGGGATATGATGTGCTAGTGTGTTACTGAATTCCTTTATTAAGACACTATCATAACATATCCGTATTTTTGTGTCATTTATACAAGCCGGGGGTCTCCAGCAAACTCTCTATCCATTAGGATAGATGTATTGTTTGTCTGTCACTCACCCTCTCCAGACCTTAACGATAACTTTTGCTACCGTTGGGATATAATTGGTGTGATTGATTGATTGAGTTTTCCAAACTACCAATGATAAATGCATACTATTTTTTATAATTATACATTCTTGTTATTTTAATATCGTTTATTTAATTTCATGATTTATTTTTGACAGGTGATTAATCGAAGTGTATTTACCCAAAAAAAAGTGTGTGACTGTGTGTCGTATACATAATTATGACTATTTTAATTTCAAAAGTTTTTTATTTGTGTTTGCTAAATTCCTTAACTAGTACACTAGTACACCATATTGTGTTATCTTTTCAAATACATACAGAGCCGAGGATCTCACTAGAAGCAAATTCTCTATCCCTTCGGATGGAGGTATTGTTTGTCTATCTTTCACCCTTCTTAGACTCTAGCGATAGTTTTTACTGGCGTTGAGATATATTCAGTTGTTGTTGTGGTCGTCGTCTTCTATCGTGATTCTCTCTTAAAAAATGCTTTCCTTGAATATTTAGTATATAAATGAGTTATCCAGCTTCTAATACATGACTTGCACACTTGTTACTCGGAAGGAAACGTTACCTGCTTTTGTTGATAATTTAGACATGTCATGCTACTATACATACAACTTTATGGTAGAGAGAGTCTTCAAATTATAATATAGACTTTATCTTCAAAAGTGAAGTGTAGTATTTATTTCCTAGTTTATCTTGTTTCTCTCACGCAAATAACAACTTGTCTTCAGATTATAATTATTTTAAAAAAGTAATATTTAAAAATAAATTTTATAGTAGTAAATGTGCAAATCATAATATCTACTCATTAACCAATAGGTAACACAATAATAGAGGTGTTGTAGAAAAAAACACTATAATAGAGGCAGATTACTTAGTTTGTACATAACTGATGAATCAAAGCCTATCGTCTCAGCCTTTCCAGCAGCCTAATCCGATAAGCCTAAACATGGTCCAAGGAGTTCTAACAATCGGTTTCATTGTGAGTGTAATCTTAAACTTTTATTTTTATAATTAGATGAACGTGCGTTTTCCAAAATCCATTGTAAGTTCGATTAACAAGGATAATGAGATCAGGATATGCTACGAGTTTGATAAAATTTTGATGCACATAAAATACTTTTGGATATTGAAAGAAAAGACATAATAGAATACAAGTACCATATATATATATATCATGATCATAACTGTAATATCATGTAAACTTCATAGTTAGTTGAAACCGGGTCGACAGAAACTTTACGAGGACATCACCGTCCAAGATAATGATCGAATGGAGGAAGATCATAGTCCTTCTATTCAATTGATTGGCCCTTTTAAATCACCAAATTCTAAATACTAATACAACATATTTCTATTATTGTATCATTTATGTAGGTACATATAGAGTTGTAGTCTTATTGAAAACAAATTTTCTTTGTTTTTCACTATCTCCAGACCTTAATATAACTTTTGATTATTAAGATATAATGAGTATGTTTGTCGTTAGGATATAATCAATAGAGTTGTTGGTGGGTAAATGGGTCCCAGGTGATGTGAGTTAAAATCCGAAAGGTCAAAGGCGAATCATTGTGATAGAGACAAGCAATGGAGTTTGAGGCCCTGCGTGCCCTCACGTGGTGCACCCGGGTTAGGGCGCAGCTGCAACCTTCGTGACCAGCAATATGAGTTTTCGGGTATATCTGATACACGACACAAAACCTGACATGTATAGGTTTAAGTATTTAATTCTGTATACACTAAGCAGACGGGTAAGATATAGGTCTGGTATTTTGATACCGAAACCCAAAAAACATGAAACACGAAATACGAAACACGACATGTTTGACACCCTTATTTAGTGGGTAGTGATTTAAACTAAAGGTCTGCAATAATTAAAAGAAAAAAAGAAAAACATTTTGTCTGTTTTTGGCCTGTTGACTTTTGAAATGTTACGCAATAGGGAAAATAGTTATGTGATTTAATATCTAAAACATGTCACATTTATGAGGAGTAGTTTTACTAATACTAAATGTTCTCGCAGGTTCTTCTTTGTGTTTTATTATCATTTTCTGTCAATACTATTTTCATTGGATATGCTCATAATTATGCAATTTACATATTCCTTATGATTGATGCGAACGTTATTATAGAAACTAAAGATGTTGAATTTTAACATATATATCTAATGAGAAGTGCAAAGTGTAATACTCCTAAATTTGTCAAAAATCAACCTCCAACGCATGATGATAACAATGAAATAAAGAGTAAAAGACAAAGAACTAAGAAAATTTATGGGTCCGATTTTGTTACAGCATTCATTATTGAAGATGATCTTAAAAACCTATGATGATGCAATATGGTCAATAGGTGTTAATTTCTGGAAATTTGCTATAAATTGTTAACTTCAATCAATCTTGTTTAATCATATGTGGGAACTTGTGAACTTGTCCAGGGGGTTTAAACTTGGATCATTTTGTAACAAAAGGCGAATTCCCTCGTCCTGGGGTCTGCATCGCCTCAGTTCCAAGGCACATTGTGGAGGATGTAAATCAGAAGTTCAGCAACCTCTTAGATTGGGTGAGGACTTACGCAGTGACCCACACAAGGTGTCCCCTACAAACCAGGCCTTCGACCTTGCAGCAGTGGAACATCTACACTGTACATGTCCTTGGAATCGAACTCTTGACTTCTTGAATCAAATTCAACACAAGTGTCAACTGGACTATGCCCTGGAGGCAGGGGGTTAAACTCATTGGTTATAAGTAGGTGTTTAGGAAGAAGTATGATGATGGCTCACTTGATAAATTTAAAGTTAGATTGGTTGTCAGATGCTATAGGTAAAGAGAATGATTGGATTATTTTGACATTTGCTCCCTAACAACAAGAATTTCAACAATAAGAGTCCTAAGTGCAATAGCTTCCATTTATTAGTGATCCTTCATATAGGTGTAAAACTGCTTTCTTGAATGGAGATTTAGATGGAGAAATACATATGACTCAACCCGAAAACTTAATTGTCAATTGGTAAGTAAATAAAATATGCATGTTAAATAAATCTTTCTATGGTTTGAAACAAGCTTCTATACGATCACATGAAAAAATTGACAATATAATGGTGTCTAAAGGCTTTGTTGTGGATGAGTTTGATCGATGTATGTATAGTAGATTTGTCAATAATCAGAATGTAGTTATATGTTTATATGTTGATGACATGTTCATATTTAACACTGATATGGTTGTAGTAAATGATACAAAATCATTTTTATCATCGAAATTTGACATGAAAGGTATAGCGAAAACTGACTTAATCTTTAGTATTAAAATTAGTAAAAAAAAATAATGGGGGTTTTGTTTTGTCACAAGCACATTATGTTGAAAAAATATTGAAAAGGTTCAATCACTTTGATGTAGAATCTATGCATATCCCAGCATGGATTTTCTTAAAATAAAAGGGATAGTGTTATACATTATAAGGCGAGTAAGTAATTTCAATTCAAAAAAACCTCCAAAACTAATTTGCATGGTCGTTTTGCTTTTTTTCCTTTCCGGCAGGGACCTGTGTTCTCATCTCTGGCTCCATTCTCTACATGAAATATCTGGGTTAAGCAGAGCAAATACTCGAATGATAGCAGATTTGTTGAAGGTATACGTATGTAGTTTCTAATGATACTGAAAATGCGTCCAAAACTTAATCCATGAAATAAAGAATGAAATAGTGAAGAAGACGATTCAGGCCTTTTTTTTTGGGGGGGGGGGGGATAAAGATGCCGCAGAAGCATCCAGTATATAGTTCAGTTGTTATTCGGACTGTGAATTGCCAACAAGAGGTCATGAGTTCGAATCCAGGGACGCGCACATTGTTGGTGTTCCTCTGCTGCCAGGCTAAAGGCCTAGTTTGTGAAGGCACCTTGTGTGAGTAACTGTGTAAGATCTCACTCAATCTAGAAGGCCGTTGGACTCCTGATTTACATCCTCCACCCATCTCCTTAGGGTTGGAGTAGTGGAAACCCATTGAGTTGGGGTTTAACCTTTTACCAACAAGATGCCGCAGAAAAATAGGATTAGGAAGGTGCAAATCATGTAATCAGCCCCAATATTGCGTCAACATCTAGCAAGGTGAATATGAGCGGCTGAGATCACGATAGCCAAAATTAAGACATCCAGTCACGTGTCGTCACGTGTACAAAAAGAGGAGGTTTAAATATTTTTTTTTAAAAGAGTAGTTTTTACACATGACAACGCGTGATTGGAGTTGTAGGCTTCATATTCTACCTCACTTTTGGACTCTCACGTCTCAACCGAAATACGAGTTTCTTTATTCCCCTTCTTTTCATCAAATGAATAAGGAGGTTAAAAATAAAGTTTTTATTCCATCTATACCCTATGAGAAAGTTTGAATAAGCATAATAAGGTGTGGGTTTAGCCTCACCCGAGAGATTAGGGGTGTCAAACAGGTCGTGTATCGTGTATCGTGTTTCGTGTTTTTCGGGTTTCGTATATCAAAGTGTTGTACCCATACCTTACCCGTTTGCTTCGCGTGTATAGATGTACATACCCAAACCCGTACATGTCAGGTTTCGTGTCGTGTATCGGGTATACCCACGAACTTGACAAGTACAAATATTTCAAGTCGTGTATATGTCATTTCATATATTTTTCCAGGTATTTTTAGGTTTCGTGTATTTTTCAGGTTTCATTTAATTAAATGACTACTGATATGATGTATGAAACAACAATAAATACACAACCAAAGGTTAAAGATTATAATGAGTGAGGTCCTCTAAACTCAAATCACTTGACTACGCAATAATAGATTGAAGAAATGGGATTTGGAAATAGAGGAAGGGAGAAACCGAATAGGGTTACTTAGTAGCACGGTATTCTTTTTTTTCTTGGAATTTTTTATTAATTATAAATTTTTATTTAAAATATATTTTTTATATTTCGTGTATAAACGGGTATAAACGGGTACCCGTGGGTATACCCGGACACGACCCGCCGTTGGCGGGTATCTTTCAGGTCTTACCCGATTTGTACACGAAACCCATCAAGGTCATACCCATACCCGCGAAAATTCGTGTTAGGTTTGGGTCGTGTTTCGTGTCGTGTCTAAAATTGCCACCCCTACAAGAGATACTATTGATTTTCCAAATGTCTAATGATTATTTGTAAACCTATCAAAATTTTTTTTGTCACATTATGCACAATTTTTCAAGTTACTTCTGGTGTGTTGTTAGGGCTCACTTGCAAAAATTATACATTCAGCTTCCAAGAGTTTCGTAGATTATATGAATCAGCAATCTACATGTTTCTTAAATTTGTAACATTTTTTACCAAACAAGCTATGATTATTCTAACAATCTCTCCACACAATTAAATCAGATACTTTGATGTAATTCAATATTAGCTATATTATTTCATCCCTGATACAAGTGTACTGGTTCGAATTTCATAAATCACAGCTAAAGGGTGTTGGTAAAATCGTTCACCCTTCATCATCTACCCGCAAAAGCACAAAAAAACGGTCCTCACTTCTTTCACAAGAGGCACACCAATATTATACAGATAACCACACAGTAACACACACACACATGCATTGTACTGATACTGGGGTGGTGGAGGTGGTGGAGTCTCTCAAAACCCAGCAATCAATTCAACTGCAACATGGGTTGTGTTGTTTCTCAGCTGGCAGCTAAATTTGCATTCTTTCCGCCGTCTCCGGCAACTTATCAGGTGAAAAAGAGGGATAATGGTAAGCTGGTGGCTGTTTCCACCACCACTTCTATGCCCATCTCTGGAGTTGCAGAGGACCCTTCTCTTGATGTCCTCTTTGTTGACACCAAAAGGGGCAACAAGATTGTAGCTTTTTACTTAAAGAACCCATATGCTAGGCTCACTCTCCTCTATTCTCACGGCAATGCTGCTGATCTGGGCCAGCTCTTTGATCTGTTTGTCCAGCTTAAAGCCAATCTAAGTGTCAACCTAATGGGGTATTTTATCTTTCATATTTTGGGAAACCCATTGAGAATAGCAAATGCATGATTCGTTTAGCGTTATGTTCTGATACGCTTCATAAAAAGTGGATTTCTTTGTTATCTCCTCGTTGGTCAAGTTTCAACAACATTACCCAGTCACTTAGAGAATACCGTCCATGGTGGGGTATTAGGATCAGATATACACAACAGTTAGAAAAACATAAAGTTTGTTTTTGGATTGTTGGTCCAGTTGCAAATTTTGAGAAATATATTTGTGGGTATCTTGTATATTTAGTGCTTAGCCTGTTGTATTCAAGAATCTTGGCGGGGTTTTGAGAAATGAGTTTCTTCACTGTTTGGGTTTGATAAAGGTTACCTTTTTAGTCCTTGGTCTCTGTGTAAGGCTCTTTCGCTTTGTTTGTGCATATGCTCTTTGTTTTTGTCTGTTTGTAAGGGGAGTTAATCTTTCTTGTGCACTTAAACATTTGCTCCTGTTGTCACTTGTTGTAAGTTATTTTCAACCTTTTTCATGTCTTCCAACCTACTTGTCCTTAGTGGACAAATCTACAGTTTTGTTGATAATGATTTTGTTTGACCTGAATGACAATGGAGGTTGTAGAAAGAGAAATATGACTGGTACAATGGATAGGGACTTTGTGGTCTCTCGGGCTCTGTGCAATCGCATAGTGAAAGTGATATTTTTCCTACTTTCACATAGCTTTTGCTTTGCACATGTGCTTTCCTTGTCCAGTTTAGAAATGATGATTATGGACTTTCTCCGGAAAAGCATTTCACGCCATGTATCCAATTTTTCACCCTTTGTAAAATACGTTATATGTAATAACTATAGTCCTCTCCCCCCCCTGCCATACCCGGAAAACGAAAAGAATCCTCCCTTTATTTTATTAAATTATGTAATTTGGCAATTTAATAACTACAGCTTGCTTTTCCAGAATTTTGTTAGTTTATTCTGCTGTACCTATGTAGCAATTAGAGATTGATGGGATATTTTTCTAGCTTTCAAAAATGAGTTTTAATTTTGCAGATACGATTATTCTGGATATGGAGCCTCTACTGGAAAGGTAGCTTTCCCTTTCTGCCACAGGAATCTATTATGTCTTGCAGCCTGTTGCCTTTCCTTTGTTAATAGGTTATGAGAGCATGCAACTTCAAGTTAGTGCTTCTTTCTTTGGAGGTGGAATTGTAATTGGAGTGTGATGTTACGGGCCTGTGTAACTTTAGAACATTTAACCGATGCTGTAGGAAGCTTGACATTGACAATTTGAAACCTTATGCTCTGCTGGACTTATTCTTGTCCTTGGGATGGTGAGAGGAAAGAGCTATTAAATTTTGCATGGTGTTAATGGAAGATGTTTGAACAGAAGTATTGACAGTTAAATATGTTCTCAGATTCGTTATTGGATATTTGAGACATTGCAAGTAATTTATGAAAACCTCATCCACAGTACTCTAGTTTGTGACACTGGAGTTGATATATTACTGGCCTCATTTTGCTTTCTACCATGAATCTGTGCCAGGTTTATGTGGTATTGCACTGCCTTATCGCAGCACGCTACTTTATGGAATTGATGACTACCATTCATGTAAAAAGATTTTTCTAGCTAACAGCTAAATTGGCCTAAGACGCAACTTGATAATTTCTTCCATAATTCTTTTGTATGCCTAGATAGAATAGATATATGTTTCTCACAAAATACGCAACGAAGTAAGTTTCTGATCTTGAGTAAGTACCCTTGTTCATCTTCTTGGATGGTAAACCAACACTAGTTAAGGGAATGGCCTTCAGGCCATGAAACAAGGAAACTTCTATTATGTTTATACTTGAGGCATTATTAGTCGATGGCTACAGCTTTGGCAAAATTTCTTTTATTCAATTTCCCAACACTGAAGGGTCCTTTTGTGACTATGTGGATGCTAAAGCAACTCTGTATCACCAAAGTGAACCCCGGATGATTACTTGCCTACAAACATGGGTCAGGATGATGAAACCATTTGTAGACTCTAATTTGGAGGATGTCAGAAATGGCTATTAGGAGAGTTTAGTAGTAAACTAGTTCCAGCATCTAAAACTAGGAGTATTAGATGATATCTAGCATTTGAATTTCTCCTGTTTTAACAGGGACAACATTGTCAATGCCCATGTCGCCCAGAAGTAAAAGTTTTATGATCCGATTTACTAGCTCTTAGACATTACTGACGCATCAAATGGTCAAATCTCCCCTGTGAGGGCGTGGGACCGTCATGTGTTGGTATTTCTATGTTCTAACTTGTTCACTTTATTTTCTTTTTCTCCTTTATAAAATCCATTGCACAGTAACTAGTATTTTCCCCCTATTTTGTGTCGAAAGGCTGTTTCTTGCACTTCTAAGACAAATTTGTTTATCTGTGTTGTACAAGGACGTCAAATCCTGGAGATAGCTTTTGGTTTAATGTTGGAGTCCAACTGAGACATTTGTGTGCCAAAACTATGACGTATTTGGAGTAATGAATCTATTTACTAATTAAATTTAATCTCTTGAAAGGTGTTTTCTCATTAGGGGAAGTATGATGGCGGGAGAGAAGTTTCTCTAAGGATACAGGGCTTGCCTTATAAGATGCACCTTCCATCACAAAAACATTATCACAGTGTAAATTACACTATGTTAAAAAGTTAACTGTGATAATATTTTTGGAATGGAAGGAGTGCTTTAAATCTTATTATTTTCCTGTAATCTAAACTTGATAATCATTTTGATGTGATACAGCCGAGTGAGTTTGATACTTATGCGGATGTAGAAGCAGTGTATGAGTGCCTGCAAACTCAATATGGAGTTAGCCAGGAAGACGTGATCCTCTATGGACAGTCTGTGGGAAGTGGCCCCACTTTGCACTTAGCAGCTAAATTGGCAAGGTTGAGAGGCGTAGTTCTTCACAGTGCTATACTCTCGGGCATCCGGGTTCTTTGTCATGTGAATTTCACATTTTGCTTCGACATATACAAGGTGAGTTAACATTCAACTTCAAGTAAATATAGCAAAATTTATATTTCTGCTATTAATTATACACCTAAGAAGCGAAATGATGGCCAATTGCAGTTATCTTGTATTAGTTCCCGGCCTTATCATTTCACAAGTGATCACATAGTACATGAGCTACTGGTTTGACGAAATTTCTGGAATATCAGACTTTCAAATCGAGATTGCAATGGCAGCCCGCTCTTTCCGGCGACCTGCATATAATAAGTATGAAAAATGACAACATGAAGTCAGGCTATAACTTGTGGTTATGAAAGTGCCATGTGTTTTCGGAGGAAAATATGTCTAAACTTCTGCAAGTGTTAAGCTACTTATATTACAAGGAAATTTTGTCTAAAGTTCTGCAAGTGTTAAGTTTGCAGTAGAAGGACTGGTCTGCCTCATGTTTATAATGCCTTCAGGGCAGTCCATGAAGATTTAGTTCTTCAGTTTTCCTTATTCTCAGCTAATCATTATTGTTTAAATGTGCAGAATGTAAATAAAATCCGAAAGGTGAAGTGCCCTGTACTTGTGATACATGTAAGTGCTTCCTTTACCTGGGACAATTTTTGAATTTTTTCCTTAATTTCTACAGACAGCATGTTCAAAATAACAGCCCTCGGAAAGTGTGTTGTGAAAGTTTGTTCAAATGCTCATGCACGGTTTGCTTTTTCAGTATGCGCGATTGCTATTCTTGGTGAATATTAGAAAAATGTGATTTCCATGTGAAAGAGTTGCTTTATATGTTGGATGCTGGTTTGACACTATAAACTTTGATCATATGCCTAACTGGAATAATTAGTGCTGGGACTTCGTGCACTATAAGTTGGTATGGCCCATAAGTTTCATGGACCCTGTCACAATAGACAGCAACGTAGTAAATACTTATGAAACTTCTATTCAAAGGAAGCAAATTTTGGTCCAACGCCGAGTTTGTTCACGCCTCAATTCAGTGCTGGGAAATTCTAGTCCAATTTCTGGTTTGGTTATCTATTACTAAAGTTGTTTGAATCCCAAACCAATCCAAACTTTGGTATGCATAAAATGATTTGGATTTGATTTGGGTTTTTTACCTGCATTATTTTGGTCATCCAGGCTTTCTCTGCTAAGGCAAAATTGCGGACAAGGATCCTCATTCTTCTATCTTTTCTCAGACTTACCCATGAAGACCTTAGTTTTTTTAAATAAGAAAAATCTTTCACCCTTGTGAGTCATGAGATTGCTGTCACGAACTTACCCTCTTAATACCGAATAATGTTTTCGAGCGTAAGGGGTTAGCTACATGCAATATCTACTGATATTAATCCATACCTTTTAAAGGTGCACAACTTTTAGATAGTTCAGAGTACATTCATGTAAGAACTTGCCCAAATTTCGATAATAAGCATGGCAGATTGAAAAGTGAAGCTAAAGGTATCTTTCGTTTTGGACCTGTGAGCTTGCTTTTTGATCATGAGCATTTCTGTATCCATTAGAAGATATCAATTTCCATTGTCGTTTAGCTCTTCGAACCTCTTAGCTTGGAGAAAATAAATAGAAACCTTTTAGTAACAAGTTGAGCACTCATTGTTCATTGTGCTTATGGGGTGTTTATAGCTTCAGAATAATGTTGATACGGGCAAAGAACATCAAATTTCTGTTCAGTATGCTGACCAGTGAAAAAGCATTTGCCATTTTAGGCAGAATGTAATGTTTAACTCATAGAACTGACTTGCTTTGTGCCTGGTGTGCATTGATTTGTGTGACTCTGACAAGTAAACTTTACAGGGTACAGAAGATGATGTGGTGAACTGGTTCCACGGTAGTGCACTATGGAAAATGGCTAGAGATCCATATGAGCCATTGTGGATCAAAGGTGGAGGTCACTGCAACCTTGAGATATACCAAGAATACATACGTCACCTCTGTAAGTTTATCCATGACATGGAGAATATGACAACTGAGATCAGACTAAAGAAGATCAAGCAAAGTCTTCGTTTGGGCAAGAGGTCAGATTCTACTTCCTGGAACTGTGCCATTAGATGCTGCAAAGTCAAGGTTAGACGATCAAACTGTCTAGAATGCTCAAAACCCAAGTGCATGACATGCCACTCGTGGCCAAAGTGTGCGACGTGCTTCTCATTCCCCAAATGCTCAATCTGGCGGCCTAAATGCCCCTCATGGTGCAATAGCCTACAATGTCTTGCACCATGTTGCTTGAAGACTTCGTGTCGGTGCGCTCGACGCTCATGTAGTTGCAAGACATGCTCTTGCCGGTGCGCGAATTGTTGTTGCTAACAGTTTAATGGAAGGTGGGTATACTTAGACATAGAGGGGTCCATTGAGATGAAAGCAAGAAGGTTGGGAGTTGTATATTGCGACCATATGCAGGTACATGTAGAGTTTGAGGTTTCACTGGAAGCAGACTCTCTATGCCTTGGGACAGAGGTATTGTTTGCGTACCACTTACCCTCCCCAGACTCTAGCGATAACTTTTGTTGTCGTTAGGATATACTGGGTACGGATGATGATGATGATGAAATGTGCATTTTCAAACGCGTGCAAGGCAGTAGAGCCAGTTCAACAGGTTGGTTGGTGGAAGGTCCCTTCAGTCTATGCAGCACAGACCAGAAGACATGATAAGTATTACAGAGGTGTTAGGAGTCAAATTATCAAGTTTTTGATAGTTGTAAGCAGAAGATTTGTTGTCTTAATAGTTGTTTATTCTCTGATGCGGGAGCCTAGTGCACTGGAAACGTCTTTTATATAGACAAGTAAAGAAGACTGTTCATGTCAGCAGGGCGGGTTTGACATGTGTGTCTGTATGTATCATAATTGTTTAGCTTTTATTGGATAAAGAGTAATTATCAAATCTCCAGCTAGTTTGCGTAGTTGTAACATATAGATGATGTATTATTCTAAGATTTGATTCTACAAAAGATTTTTGATAGTTTTTATGGGACTTTCGTTTATTTTCTTATGTATCATATCCACGGGATTGGATGGATTCTTTTAATGCCTGTGACATGATTAATGTTGAGAATCGTTGTTTCAAATTGGCTAATTTTTCAACATGGTAACAGAACTAGTTTATTACGTGTAGGTTTGTATCTTGTCTTACTCATAGTTGTTCATTTATTATCTCTCATTTCATCAGAGTCTAAATGTAAATGTTGGTTTGTGTTTTATGATTGAAGGCAGGTTTTAAAATACGCGCGTATATCAAGTCACGTTATATGAGTGCGAATGTTGAGAATAGTTGTTGGCTAATTTTTTAGCGTTGTAATAGAACTAATTTATTACATGTAGGTTCACACCTTAGTTTACCCATAATTGGTCATTTATTGTCTCGCATCTCACCTGAGTCCAAATATAAATGTCTGACTTGTGTTTTATGATTTAATACGATTACAAGATGCGCTTGATAATAATTGTCCCATACTAATTTTTCAACATTAATATGAATGCTATATGGTAATAAATTTCATAGACAATTTTGGCAAACATAAAATATTTTACGAGTAAGAATTAGTAGTTGCTTGTTAACAAATAAGATAAACAAGATACATTCCAATGACCAATCAATACATCTTTGTTCAGTCTTTTTTCGTTAGATATACTCTATTACACTATTAGTTACTCTAATAACAACTTAAAATTTCCAGTAACAGTAATCATACTTAATAACAGTAATACTCATCTTATACTGAACTTGCTGGCTCGCATTATATATCATTATGAGTAGGGGTGTTAACAAACCGACCCGAACCGAATGCTAGGTTTTCGAATTCGAATTCGTTTAGCAAAACAAATTGTTCGGCTCGGTTCATTTAGCTAAACAAACTTTAAAATTGGTTCGAGTTTCACTAGATAACCTTGTAACTGTTCAAACGAGTCGAACAGTTCGACTCGTTTAACTAAACGAACTCGAATAACTGTTCAAATTCGGTTCGTTAACAAATAATTACCGAACGAATATGAACTCAATACGAACCGAATTCGAACTGTTTGGTTCGTTCAACGGTCCTAATACTGAATAAACGGAATCCAGATTTTTGTCCGTTCCAACATGCCACCATTAATAAATATTGAAAACCACAATCATATAGAATTAAAACGTCAACATAATTTGTGGCAAGATAAGATAAAATATTGTTCAAACGGCATCCTTGTTTTGATTACTAATAGGGCGATAAATGAACCAAGCCGTTCGGTTGTTCGGCTCGTTTGACTCGAGCTCAAGCTCGAGCTCGGCTCGGATAAAAGGTTAATGAACAGAGCTTGAACACCGTTTTTCTGTTCGAACTCGGTAAGTGGTACCGTTCGTTTAAGGTGTTCGGCTCGTTAATGTTGTTCGTGAGTTAAACGAACCAAGCTTGAACAATTAAATATGCTCGTTTAAATAAACGAACAAGCTCGGCTCGTTCGCTAAGTTAAATGAACCGAGCTTGAACAACGTAATGCTCGGCTCGTTCGGCTCGTTTACAGCCCTAATTACTAATTTGTTATTTTCCTCTGTTTTTTTTTTCTTTTTTACTTATTTCACTATCATCGATCACTTGAGTTGTGTTGTGTTTTCTGATGGATTCTGTCTGTCCTGAGGCGAAAGCATCTTAAACAGAGAAGGGGTTTTCTTTTCTTTGTATTTAGAAAAAGGACACCATAAGAATAGAGATTAGTATTTATATAGGTCCATTTATTTCCTTTTCATCTTTTCCTTTGTCTAAATAAAATGACCGAGTCAATACATACATAAATGACGGAGTCAATACATATATATGTGTTTGTATAATATGTAGTATATATCTATGTATGTGATGAAGCTGGATCTTCACCAGGTGGATCAGAGATGATCATCGTAGTATGTCATTAACTTTCCGTTTAGGCCCGTCAACGGAGCCTGAGAAAGAAAGGAAACGTTAGAGGCCCAGGGACGCTGTCCTGAGAAAACCCTCCGACGCTCAAGTCAGTTATGGGCATTTTTATATGCAATTTATGCGGGAATAAGGTTAAGAATAAACATGTTTCAAGTTCTCATTGAGAAGGTGGATGTTTATCTGTTGGCTGAGGTGTTGTCTTGGAAATCTCTCACTGAGAGTTAAAAGGTTATAGAAAATGGAGTTCTTTCCTTAGAGAAGAAGACTCCGAAAGTTCAGTCGGGGTCCCTTTTCGTCTGTCTTCAAGGGTCTTTTATGCACAAAGTTGATAAGATCAGTCCCTCTTACCGATGATGGGTCTATTGCGTGTGTTAGGAGGGCTACTTTGTCTGCCGTAGGTGTGCAGTATGACTGGACAAATGCCTGCGCAAGCGGCTGCGCCAATAGCTGAGCCTATGACACGTAGGCTGCCAACAGTAATGACTCTCTACTCAATCAAGCGAGGCTTTGCACCTGGAAAGCATTTGCATAATTGTCTTGGTGGGTCCGAGACTGCAGTTGATAAATATCTTGTCTGAACTAGCCAAGGTATTAAGGGACCAAAACCCTTATGGGACTGAAGCAGAGGCTAGGGCTTGGGGCAATCAGAAAACTGAGGCCGAGACTGTTCCGAGGCCGAGCAGAACCTGATTCTTCGTGAAGTTATGCATTGCTGATATGATATTTGTATATAACTGAAGCCGACCAGAAGTGGTTGCCTTGGTTAACCAGCACATTGATGAGCTGAGGCGCCATTAGAGTTCTGTTAGGAATATGGCCGAGCTGAATCTCTCTGTGTGGTTTGGTCAAAAGTAGTGAAATATGCCGAGCCGAGCTGACTAAGAATTATACTTGGACTTGCCTTAGTTACTTTAGATGACCTGCGTCAACTGTTGATGATGGAAGCCGAGGCTGGTATCTTCTGGCCTAGATTGACTAGTCAAGTATCTGAGCCTGAATTACGTTGACTGTTTGACTGACTGTAAATTTTTGTCTTATCTGAGCAGGTGAATTTTGTCTCATCTGTATGTATATCCATGTGTGTACACACATATCTGCGTGTGTATGTATGAATATCAACTCGGGAATGGTTGGATATAACCATACTACATCTTGTTGAGCGTGTTTTCTATGATTTAAATAATATGTTACAATCGTACAACTTTTCTAACATGATTTTTGAATCGGGTTTATCTTTCTCATTTTTTTTACTGTATGGAAAAACGAACATTTTTTTAAAAAAATAATAAAACTATTTGTAAAACTAATTGCATAACATAAAACCATGTTACGAGAATTAAAGAAGTACCATATTATATTGTTATCCATATTGATAATATATTGTATCAAATTTATTGAATCATATAATTTGAATCAAATAAGTCAAATATGATTTCAACATAAAACCATGACTATAATCATAAAACAAGCACATCATCTCATTGTATTCTATTCAAAATTATAGATTGGTTCTATATCTTCAGGCCAAAACATTACTCCTTCCGTTCTAAAAAAATTGTCGTACTTTGACTTGAGTATAATTTAAGAAGTCGAACTAATTTGGTCACTATTCTTATCCTACCGTTAGTAGATTAATTGATGTAAACTATATAAATCGTGTAGCTGCTAATTGAAAGAGTATATGAAAATGTTGATTATTCATTATTTTTAGAAAAGTAAACAATATTTTTAGGACAAACCAAAATAAACACTATGACGATATGTTTAGGATAGAGAAATTATTTGACGACAGTATGTTAGTAATTTGTTGTTACAAGAGATCTCATATGATAGGAAAAGTAATAATGACCTAATTCAAGTAATTAGAAATGAAATCCAAAAATTAAGAAGTATTGAGTTCAAAGTTCAAACATATGGAAATAAAGAATTCTTTCATACATGTGGATATTTTTTTTTTTGGTTAATTTGCTTGATATCCTCATGTTATGGATGTTAAGAATCCATGAAACTAATTTACGTGGTCTGGTTACTAACTTTATTCGGTCAATAAAGACTGACCATGTTTTTATACTGATTAGTTAATTAATTAGTGTCACAATCAAAATTAAGTTAAGATTATCATTTTGATAGAGAGGCCATATGTTCAAAATATGATCCAAATTGTATAGTGTATTCATTTGTCTTCACATTAGTGACAAATGATCAATTATAAGGAAGTTTAGTATCCATTCATACTGATCATCATAAATTCTTAATGATACAATTTAAGTGAATTAAATACCCAAAAAAAATTGCTCTAATTTTGAAGAAGTTTTCATTATAGCCTAAATAAAACCAAAACTTCTATTTTGGGTTGGTTATTTTGGATCATGGTTTAGATCACCTCACTTTTGACTTATCTTATTCGATATGCCGTAAGGCTGAAAACGAGCCGAACGAGCCGAACGAGCCGAGCATTGCGTTGTTCAAGCTCTGTTCATTTAACTTAGCGAACGAGCCGAGCTTGTTCGTTTATTTAAACGAACATATTTACTTGCTCAAGCTTGGTTCGTTTAACTCACGAACAACATTAACGAGCCGATCACCTTAAACGAACGGTGCCAATTACCGAGCTCGAACTGAAAAAGGTGTTCAAGCTTTGTTCATTAATCTTTTATCTGAGCCGAGCTCGAGCTCGAGCTCAAACAAACGAGCCGAACAACTGAACGGCTTGGTTCATTTACAGCCCTAGGTACCATACCAGCCCAACACTTTCCAATGATGGCCCTTGGAGCAACTGATAAGGTTGCATTTTTGTAATCTTGAGATCACGTTTTCGCATTGTGAAAACAGTTGCTTGCACAAGTATAAGGTAAGGTTGCCTATATCAAATCATAAAGCTATCCGACCTCTTTCCGAACCCTGCACAAACGCAAAAGTATAGGGCACGGAAACTCTCTTTACCCATCCGACACTTTCCGCGAACCAAATAAAGTTGAATATTACATCTGAAATTACATTTCCCTTTGTTGGTAGAAGTAACAAAGAAATATGGGAGACTGATTTAGTCTAATGGTAAAAGCTATCTCATTCTTGGTAAGAATTGGTGTACAAATCATAATGTTTTCCTGTGTGGGTGCACATACAAGTTATTAAAATAACTTACTAAATTATTGATACAAGTCTTTTTTATAAGCGATGATCTTCTTTCGTGTTATTTTTTTTTTTGTAAAAAAAATATATTAACAAATGGTACACCAAGAGATTCTACAGTTATTAAAATCTCTTGACTGAAGGAAAAATTCATGTCGGATTTGTTGACCGACACTGCTAATCGCCAGGATGCCGATGTGGCACTCGTGATTGTCGTGGCACCCTATGACTGGCGATCAGCGACGAGTCACCTAAAAGTTGGGTCAACATGTCCCAACTTTGAAAGATTACATGTTAGTCAGATGCTTCGCCAGCTTTATTCCAGTAAAATATGGTTTGCTATCTAAAAGACATAGTTTAGTTGATACTTTAGACCTTCTAACTATAAATAAAATGTGTCTTATTGCACCTAAATCACTCTCGTGATGGAGCTCAGTGACATCCATGTTTAATCTATTAATGATTAGATTTATTGCATTTTTTTCCACTGAATATAGCCGAACAAATGATGGTGTAACAACGAACATCCATATATAAATCCTAATGCATCCATCAAAGAGACCTTCTTAAATCATGGGAGTGATGTACGGCACAATTAAGGTATGATAATTTGGACAGTCGTATCCAATGTGGATTGAAGTTCACAACTGAGGAGACCAACAGTAAAGTAAAATGTGAGGCTTTTAATCACGCGATGTCATGTGTACAAATATCTCTTTTTTAAACAAAAATTTAAACCGTTCACCAATTTGTACATGTGACGGTGTATGATTTGAGGTCTCATATTTTGTCTAGGACTATCCATATCTAAACCGGTGTGAATCCACCACATCTTGCCGCGTATTGCGCTCTCGTTTCCTTAGCCGACCACTCTTTTCTCCATGAGCAATACATCCGAATTTGTCTGTTTATTGCGCGTTTAACCTAAATAAATTATCTAAGCAAGTGACAAAGAAAACCATGAATTTTAAAGAAAATGTAACAAAGAAAATAAATGACCATATAATTGATCCCCCCCAAAAAAATGTTTTCTCCCGGGGAGAATATCGATTTTTGAGAAACCCATGCATATTTGGTTAATAAATCAAATTTCGTTCGCATGTGTACAAAAAAGTGCACAGAAAAATCTTTAAAAATGACAACTCTTAATATGCTTACTTATTTTTTAGGCAAAATGTTAATATCATACCATATTGTAGTTCTTTGTTTAGGCATTATATTACATTTGTAGCGAATGATCTTATTAAGAAAAATGGAGTATCGTATTATCAAAACCCACCGTGAAAATTATATTCCCATCGTAAATTCATAGATTGGTATAAAAATCAACTTACTAAAAGAAGATCATTTATTTACTTGTTTACGCTTAACATTTATGACCATTTTATTGTTTTGTCCTTGTTCTCTCTAATCTCAATATTCTAATTAGTTTACAAGTTGATGAGGCCGAGATCCTCACCGGGTAGATCAGAGGTGATCCTTGTGGTTTGTCGTTAACTCTCCGTTTAAGCCCGTCAATAGAACCTGAGAAGGAAGAGAAACATTAGAGGTTGGGAAAACCCTCCGACGCTCAAGTCAGCTATGGGTACTTTTGTATACATTTTAAGCTGGAATAAAGGTTTAGAATAAACCTGGCTTAACATCTCAATGAGAATATGGGTATTTAGGTGTCGGCTGAGATGCCGTTTTGAGAGATCTCTCACTGGAAGATCTTCGCGTTTGGAGTATATGGAGTTCTTTTCTTATAGAAGAATACTCTGAAAGTTGAAGTTGGCTCCCCCTCTTTCGTCTGGAAAGAGGTCTTTTTATACACAAAGTTGATAAGAATTGTCATCTGCCCGATGATGTGATTGTTGCGTGTGTCATAAGGGCTACTTTGTCTGTTGTAGGTATACTGTGTGACTAGACGGATGCCTGCGAATACAGCTGTGCCAGTGGCTGAATCTACGATACATAGGTCGGCCAGCAGTAATGATTATGTACTTAGCCAAGCGATGCTTGACACCTGGAAAGCACTCTCAGAATCGCCTTGGTGGGTCCCATACAGCAGTTGATAAATATCTTGTTTGAGCTAGCCGAGTTGTCTAGGACAATAACCCTTGTGAGAGTAAGGCCAAGGCTAGAGCTCGGACCAGTTAAGAAGTTGAGGCCGAGCAGAATATGCTTCCTTTAGAATTTATGCGCTGTTGATCAGATATTTGAATTTTCTCTTGTTGAGGTTGACTATAAAAGATTGCCTTGACTAATGCATTGCCAAGCCAAGGTGCAGTATGTCGGGCTGGTCTCAGAAGACTGCTTACAGTTAACCATTTTTGGTCATATTGAACAAGTGCTGAGCTGACTCAGGCATGCGGCCGAGCTGACCAAGAGTTATACTTGAATCTGCCTTAGTTACTTTAATTAACTTGCTTCAGCTGTAAATAATACTGGCCGAGGCTAAAAACTTCTGGCCGAGGCTGACTAGTCAAATAGCTGAGCTTGAACTACGTTGACTATTTGACTGACTGATAATTTTTGTCTTATTTGATCAGATCGGATTTTGGCTCATCACAGCGTAATTTAAGAACAATGTATTTAGTTAGTAAAATAAGAATAGTAACTAAACATTATTTTGAAACGACTAAAAATTGAATATCAGTTATGAAACCAGGAAGGAAGAGGTAATATACTACATGATATATTTTCTACACATTCTTTTACTATTTTTTATCACTTGTTGAGATTGTGCAATGTAAAACCCTATATATTCTTATTAGGCATGATAGATGATCTAATAAAATGTGATACAATATCTAATAAAAAATCATTAATATCTTAAATTAGAGATAATTACATTTACACCTCTACTTTTCATTTCTAATGGAGTCAATGACACACTTTGGAATATGATGGAATAAAGCAAAATGACTCGCTAAAATTGACTGCGCTTCTTATATTGTGAAGTATCAGTTGATCGATACAGCTTGACGCTCATTACGGGTCATCGGAAAACAACCTCTATGTGTTTTTAACATATCGGTATGGTTGCGTACATCCGACCCTGCCATACCTCGCCATAAGCGAGAGCCGTTAAAGCAATAGGGTAGTGTTGTTGTACATTTACACCTCTTGTGTTTAGATATAATTATCTCTAAACTCTATCTAGTTTAAAATTAGACTATTCCACCCTTTGTGTTTCTAGACTAAACTAAAAACGAGTTTGTCCAATCAAACTTAATGAAAATTATTACCTTTTATTCATCTTTAATTTGATACATGATTGTTGACACCTTATCTGCTTTAAAAAGTTTTACCTTATACATTGATACATGATTGTTGACACCTTATTTGGTTTAAAAGGTTTTACCTTTACATATCTTGTAAGTTTGAGCTACAAATATAATTTTTGTTAATTTTGACAGAAAACTCTTCTTTTTTGTTTACTCTAAAAATACTCAGAAACAAAGGTAGAATTTTAAACTATAAAGAGTTTTAAAATAGTTACTCCTAAACATATAGGTTTAAATATAATTATTCCTTGGCATAAAAGTAGACCATTTGTGACAATCCCATTTTGAAGTTTTCATGAACAAATATTTGGGTTTTATATATCAAAAAACAATATTGGCTTTAAAAGAAAAAGTTTGAACAAATACATAGACATGAATATACGTTGAGTCCCACAAGTTCCTCACGTATTTGACTTGGCGTTCCTGTGTTTTCAAACCCCACTTTTTTATTTTCTCAAAATTTTAAATTTATTTTTTCTGTTCTTTCCTTTTTATCTTCTTGTGGGTCTACTTTGATTCTCTTTTAAATCCTTTTGCCGGCTTTTCCTCTCCTGAATCCTTTCAAAAGGTTCAAACTTCACACTTTCCTTTTTATGTTTGTTATTTTTTCTTCTTTTGGTTTCACCCTATTCAGTGGAGAAGTTAGCAGAGTTTTTTTAAGGTTATTTTCAGATTGTCTTAAAGGAATTTGTTTATCATTTTATGTCATTTTATATCTTGCTGTTCCTGCAGATCTCCATTGGATCTGTAACTCACGATTATGCTATTTATCTGTTTATTTTCTTTTTCTGAATGAAGTGCTTTGTTTTATGCGAAAGTCAATCCTTATGTTTTTTGAAGGAGTATAGATACAAATGTGACAGTACGAAGGTTTAAGAATTCATGAACTAGTTTTCAATTAAGATAGCAGTAATAAAGGAGGATGATGGTGTGTATAATGTTTTTTGTCTTCTTATATTTTAATCTCTCATGTTTTTGTGGTCGTGACAGGATTTGTCATAGTTGTGGGCCTCTATAATATTTACTATACACATACCGTATGCTGAATCTTTGTGTATCATATTTATGCAGATTTTGAATGCTTTCTACTCGATTTGGAGGGCTGTTTCTTTAATATGTTATGCATTTTCTTATCTTTTTTTTTTTGGGGGGGGGGGGGGGAGTGGATGGGCGGGTTTGAATAAGGTGCCTATATAGTGCAAGAATTCTTGTATTACATGGTCACGTCTAAGTCTGAAGTTTTGTTTCTCACAGAAGCAGATTAACATCTATTGCATGACGAAGAAGTCCCTCTGCTTGGTGTTTAGAGTTCTTCCCTTCACTTTATAGGATTCTGAGTATTTCTGCTAAAGTTGGCTTTTTCGGATGTCATTTACATGAAAACGCCCTCTTGTTTTTTAGTATTTCAAGATTGCAGGTTTTTTCTTCCTTTATTACTTTAATTTGAACTGTTAATTTACAAGTTTGAGGGGAAGTTTTTGAATCTTTGAGTTCAAAAGCCAGTCTTTTGTTGTTTTTGAGTGGAATTGGTGATGTGTCTTTCAGTAGTGAAAGTGGGTTGGTTTAGGTGATTATTCTTTTCATCTCCCCAAGGTGAACGAATTTGCTGAGTGTTTGAAGCTGTTGACATGTGTTATCATTTCCAAAAAAAAAAAAAAAAAAAAACCCCTTAGATTTGTCTTTTGAAGTAATCTTTTCAAGTTTCTTCTGTAGATCTGCAGCGAAGGTCCTTTTCTCTCATATGGGGTTTTCCTTTTTGAATTTCCAGGTTCAAGAATACTATTTTTCTGATCTATTAAGCAATTTTGGGTGAAATGGACGGGAGATCCTCTATAATGGGCAAGGGTCCAACTGCTCCTACTGTGACCTTTGCCAGGAGGACATCATCTGGTCGCTATGTTAACTTATCAAGAGATTCTATAGATGAGAGTGAGATTGGGAGCGTTGAATTTGCAAACTACACAGTGCAGATACCTCCAACTCCTGATAATCAACCAATGGATTCTTCTTTAACTCAGAGAGTGGAGGAGCAGTATGTTTCTAGTTCATTGTTTACTGGTGGATACAACAGCGTTACTCGTGCGCATTTGATGGATAGGGTGATTGAGTCCGAAGCAAACCACCCCCAGATGGCAGGTGCAAAAGGGTCCTCATGTGCGATTCCGGGTTGTGATGGAAATGTAATGAGTGATGAGAGGGGTGAAGATATTCTTCCCTGTGAATGTGATTTCAAGATTTGCCGAGATTGTTATGTTGATGCTGTTAAAACTGGAGACGGGATCTGCCCTGGTTGCAAAGAACAATATAAGAATATAGATTTAGCTGAGAATTCAGTGGAGCCTGGAAGAGGAGGGCCTTTGCCTTTGCCATCAAATGTTTCTATGCAATCGACGGAAAGGAGGTTATCGGCAAGGATGGAAAGGAGGCTGTCCTTGATGAAATCGGCAAATAGATCAATGATGGTAAAAAGTCAATCAGGACTAATGAGAAGCCAGACAGGGGATTTTGATCATAACCGTTGGTTGTTTGAGACAAAAGGTACTTATGGTTATGGAAATGCTATCTGGCCAAAGGAAGGGGGATATTTTAATGGCAGCGATGTTCATGACGGGGGTGCTGGTGGAGAACCTTCTGAACTTCTTTGTAAACCATGGAGGCCACTAACTCGCAAATTGAAGATACCTGCTGGAGTTCTTAGCCCATATAGGTTAGTTCCTTTGTGTTATAAGTTGCTATTCTATTGGGTATGCTTTGCTTGTTCTTGATCTTTTATGAATTCATGAAGCAAACCCCCCCCCCCCCCGGGCATCAGCCAGGACTTTAGAAATGTTGACGATCAAAAAATGTAAAGCTTTCAGATAAACTACAGTTGTCTGATCTGGATTTCTATTTTCGTAATTTTTTTCTTTTGGGGGGGGGGGGTGTTTGGGAGGATTTGGCTCTTGTTATGCCATACAATCCTCACGTGTACTGGGAATATGCAGGTGTTGATGAAGGCTGGATACACACGAGTTTTCGGGAAACTGGTCATTGTAAAGATAGTTTAGATGTACTCCAATCCCCTAGTTAATGCCAGAGAAGCGTTTTTACTGATATAATTTTCTTTGCAACTGCCCTTAGTTCTTTAGGCCTTCATTGGTCACCTTGGTAGCTTTATTGTTCTTGCAATTCCTATATTGTCAATGAGGAGAATGAACATATCTTTGGCTGATAATCCTGGCAGGAAAATTTTCATTCTTGAGCTACTCTACGACTTTATTAGTCATTTTCGTCTTTAAGATGAGGACAACTAAGTTTTTAAGCTTCACATTTCAAGTGCTCATCGATTTGCTTCAGACTTGCATACCGACGCATGCAAGCCTTGTTCCTTTTACTGCTGACTTGCATTGAGATGACATTTGGGGAACATTTCTGTGACATTTCTTATATATTCGTACTTATCAAAATTGCATACTAAAAATGTTTTCAAGACTTATTTTCTATTGTTTCCTTTACAAGAGGCTAAAAACTACTGGTTGACATTGGCCTTTGTATCTGTTTGTGTACAGGCTTCTTATTTTGGTTCGTGTCGTTGTTCTTGGTCTATTTCTTGAATGGAGAGTCACCAATCCGAATAATGATGCTATATGGCTGTGGTACATGTCAATCGTCTGCGAGCTTTGGTTTGCCTTCTCTTGGCTTCTTGATCAGCTTCCTAAGCTATGTCCTGTTAATCGTGCTACCGACCTCAATGTTTTGAAAGAAAAATTTGAAACACCAAATCCAGCAAATCCCACTGGAAAATCTGATCTTCCAGGAATAGACATTTTCGTGTCAACAGCTGATCCAGAGAAAGAGCCACCTCTTGTCACAGCAAACACCATTTTGTCTATCCTTGCAGCTAATTACCCTGTTGAAAAGCTTTCCTGCTATGTTTCTGATGACGGAGGTGCTCTTCTGACCTTTGAGGCCATGGCAGAGGCTGCTAGTTTTGCAAATATTTGGGTCCCCTTTTGTCGGAAACATGATATAGAACCAAGAAATCCAGAAAGTTACTTTTCCTTAAAGAAAGATCCCTACAAAAACAAGGTACGTTCAGACTTTGTAAAGGATCGCAGACGTGTAAAACGTGAATATGATGAATTCAAGGTCCGTATCAATGGCTTGCCCGACTCAATACGCCGTCGATCTGATGCCTATAATGCTCGCGAGGAAATTAAGGCCATGAAGCTCCAGAAGGAGACTGCTGGAGATGAGCTACCGGAACCTATAAAGATCTCGAAAGCCACGTGGATGGCAGATGGAACCCACTGGCCTGGCACATGGATCTCTCCGACTCAAGAGCATTCTAGAGGCGATCATGCAGGAATCATTCAAGTAAGTGACTGAATACATATTGCAATTCTCAGTGAGATTCTTCATATCATCAAAAAAGAAAACCTTTATGGTTCCATTTGTTTGACTCAGCTCTCTTTTATGACCATGGTATTTGACGTCTGTCTGCTAATTTGACTTGTCAGGTTATGCTGAAACCTCCAAGTGATGAGCCGCTTCATGGAAGTTCCTCTGATGATAATCTTGTAGACCTCACTGACGTAGACGTTAGACTTCCAATGTTGGTGTATGTCTCTCGTGAAAAACGTGCTGGTTATGATCACAACAAGAAGGCCGGTGCTATGAATGCCTTGGTTCGAGCTTCTGCTATCATGTCCAATGGTCCATTTATTCTCAATCTGGATTGTGATCACTACATCTACAATTCCGAGGCTATCAGGGAGGGCATGTGCTTCATGATGGATCGTGGAGGTGATCGTCTTTGCTATGTCCAGTTCCCTCAAAGATTTGAGGGGATTGACCCATCTGATCGCTATGCAAATCACAACACAGTTTTCTTTGATGTCAATATGCGTGCCCTTGATGGGCTTCAGGGTCCGGTCTATGTGGGCACTGGGTGCCTCTTCCGCAGGACTGCCCTCTATGGTTTTGATCCTCCCCGGAATAAAGAATACCACCCTGGTTGCTGCAGCTGTTGCTTTGGTCAGCGAAAGAAAAGCTCCTCAGTTGCTTCTGCACCAGAAGAGAACAGAGCTCTAAGGATGGGAGATTTTGATGATGAGGAAATGAACCTGTCTCTCTTTCCTAAAAGATTTGGGAACTCAAGCTTTCTCATTGATTCTATTCCTATTGCTGAATTCCAAGGAAGGCCACTGGCTGATCACCCTGCGGTTAAGAACGGGCGGCCTCCTGGTGCTCTAACTGTTCCTAGAGAGCTTCTTGATGCCTCTACTGTTGCTGAAGCGATTAGTGTCATATCTTGTTGGTATGAAGACAAAACTGAGTGGGGTAATCGCGTCGGATGGATTTACGGGTCTGTGACAGAAGATGTGGTAACAGGGTACAGGATGCACAATAGAGGCTGGAAATCTGTCTATTGTGTCACAAAGAGAGATGCTTTCCGTGGAACTGCCCCTATAAATCTTACTGACAGACTTCATCAAGTCCTCAGGTGGGCCACTGGTTCTGTAGAGATCTTCTTCTCACGCAATAACGCTCTTCTTGCTAGCCCAAAGATGAAATTTCTGCAGAGAATTGCTTATCTTAATGTTGGTATATACCCTTTTACGTCTATCTTTCTCATAGTCTACTGCTTCCTTCCGGCACTGTCCCTCTTTTCTGGTCAATTCATTGTCCAGAGCCTCGACGTTACCTTCCTAACATACCTTCTGGCAATCACTATAACTCTCTGCATGCTCGCGATTCTTGAGATCAAGTGGGCTGGCATTGAATTGGAAGAGTGGTGGCGTAATGAGCAGTTCTGGTTAATCGGTGGAACAAGCGCGCATCTTGCTGCTGTGCTCCAAGGATTGCTGAAGGTGATCGCTGGGATTGAGATCTCGTTCACCTTGACTTCAAAATCAGCTGGAGATGAGAATGACGATGATTTTGCAGATCTTTATATAATCAAATGGACATCCTTGATGATACCACCAATCACCATTATGATTACCAACTTGATTGCTATTGCGGTTGGTGTTAGTCGTACTATATACAGCACTATACCGCAATGGA
Source organism: Eustoma russellianum (assembly GCA_036186865.1). NCBI lineage: Eukaryota > Viridiplantae > Streptophyta > Magnoliopsida > Gentianales > Gentianaceae > Eustoma > Eustoma russellianum. Next base: position 4,369,732 of record AP025061.1, on the reverse strand, counting down.
GCCGTTTACTTGGAGGGCTCTTCTTCAGCTTCTGGGTCCTAGCTCATTTGTATCCATTCGCAAAAGGTCTAATGGGAAGACGCGGAAGGACCCCTACCATTGTGTACGTTTGGTCCGGTCTTATTGCTATCACCATTTCTCTTCTTTGGGTTTCCATCAATCCTCCAGAAGGCAGTACTGGTATTGGTGGTTCATTCAAATTCCCTTAGATCCATTCTTGCAGAAGGATGCGAGCGTTATCTGAAATGATTGCGCGTATAATGTCTGTAGGTGTGTCTTATACATGAAACAGGGACATGGTCTGTATTTATTATGATACAAATTCTGTTCTCTGAGAATCTGTAAGGGACAATGCACAAAGGCCTAAACTGGAACTTGGGGGGTGGCAAATCCTGGTCTATCTCTGATTTTGGATGGCTTTAATGTTGTTCTGTTTTTGAAAGAACTACGTACATTCTTTGTAATTTGGTGACGTTGAAGTAGAAAGGAAGGCTGATTCTTTGTTTCTTTAGCAAATCTTGCACAATGAAATGCTTGCATACTTGCATATTATTATAGCAAACGGGATTGCAACAATACAACAACATTAACCCATTGCTTTAGAGACTCTCGCCTATTTCGGGTATGGAAGTCGGATGTACGCAATCATATCCGTATGTTAGAAATGCACCGAGGTTGTTTAAATGGGATTGTAACAATATATCTTTGAAAAGAACATACTATCAATTTGCATCAACTTAATGTTATTTCAGAAAATACCCATTTGGTTTCCAACTAAAATTTGTGTTTGACATTGTGAACCAAGAGAGAAGCATTACTAGAGAAAATCAAAATAAATTGAAAAACATATAGTATAATAGAGAAAATCAAAATAAATTGAAAAACATATATGCGAACCTCAGTTATTTTAAATGAAAAAGAGAAGTAATTGCAGCCACCTACCAGTAGAACAGTCTTGAAGAATAGAGACTAAAGAACTACTAACAAATTAGGCAACTAAACTAGTGCATTTGTACCTGTTACTAAAAGTACATTTCTGGTGTACTAAGCTCTTGCGTTTGCGTAAGATCTATTAAGCTCTCGTGTTTGCATAGGATCCGGAGAGGGTCCGGTTCGTTTCGCAATCTGATGTATTCAGCCTTACTTTAGACTTTGTGCAAGAGGCTGTTTCCGTGGCTCGAACCCATGACCTCAAAGTCAGAAAGTAATCATCTTAGCAGTTGGTGCAAAATCCGTCTTCATTTGTATGTGTTACTAGATGAGTGTCACCCGCATCTAGACTCACCACTCTATCTTGATGTCACGTGACGGATGGTGGACAAGGAGTTAGAGTGTGGGGGGTGAGGAGATCCGGTCCCCTAAAGGTGCCTGGCGTGAGAGGTGAGAGGTGAGGGCTGTCAGCTGATTTGGACTCGGATTCCCTCACCGCGGTGTAATAAGATATGCATAAGATATTCACGTAGTCTAATAGACAGTGAAGAATAAAGGCGTTGGGAGAATCTTGCCTGATTTGGGCTCAAATTCTCTGAAGGCCGAAGGCGCGATACACGTCAGATTGACAAATATTTCCATTAAAGAAAGAAAGAAAAAAAAAAGAAAATCCTTGGTCGAGGAAGCTACTCTTGGATCTTGCTTGACCTCTTTGGTTATCCACTATTAGTATTGCGATCGCTTCTTTGAGCGCAGAATCACTCATTCTGCTTGCGCCTGACCACAATTCTACATCTACTTTTCCAGTTCTTCTCCTCAAATTACCATGGGTTACGAGAATGATCCGTAAGATCTTCTTTCTACTTTAATTTTTTTTGAAGCAGAAATTGTGTTTGATCAAATTCTAGGGTTAGGTTTTGGATTCTGGTAAAAGGGCTTTCTTGATTTAATGAGAAATTTTACTAATGCGCAGATATAGAGATGAAGATGGAGAGCCATTGATGGACTACGAGGATGATTTTAACTCCGATAATGATCAGCCGGTCCAAGATCACAATCTACTCGATGACAATTTAGATGAAGAAGACGACGTCGACGGGTGGAGACAGGATCGGTCGCCGACTCCGGTGCATGAAGATTCCAAGTCGAAGCCTCGGAAGAGATTAGTTAAGAAGTCGTCTGCTTTAGAACCTGGGCCGGATGATTTTAATCTGCGTGATGAGGACGAGGGGAACTTTGGGGTTGGAGAGGATGACGACTTGGGTGGGTATCTGAAGGATGAGTCTGATGGAGGTGGGTGGTCATCATCTGGAGGTGGTGGGAGGAAGAGAAAGGGAATCGGGAAGGCGAGTGGTGGGTCTGAAAAAGGGAAAGAGAAGAAGAGGAGGGAGGGGAAGGCGGACAAGAAGTTTAAGGTAAGAAAATTGGGGTATTCTAGTGCTGAGAAATTAAGGGATTCTGAAGGGGATCGTGAGGAGATGGAGATGTGGAACACAGTTGCTGGGGGAGATTCTGAGGTTTGTGTTCTTTAAATTTTATTCTGTTTTTTTTTTGTTTATTTCTTTCTGGTGATTCTGTGGTTAGTTTTCAGTTTGCAGTCTACTGTTGACTATTGAATCATGTAGTAGGGCTATTAAGAATAGTTGATGCCCCCAGTTGGGGCTAACTCGTTGTGCTTGTCTGCATTGGTAATCTAGATGATGTTATTGTGCTCGTCTTCAGTGGAATAACATACCTTTGTGGATATCTTGATGCTGATAATAAGATTGTTAGTTCCCTTTATGATGGAAGATTGCCCCATTTTTTATATGCCACCTGCAGTGGAACATTACTATGCTGTATATTGACTTATGTATGAATCGAAGTACTGTTTATTTTGTACTCGTGTTTTCTCTTATAATGTTTACCTGCTTTGTAAGTATATGCATACTTTACCTGTTACTCCAACCAGTTTACTTCTGTACTCTCTGCATAGATCCTGTGTATGAGAAACTGAAATTTAATTAACATGCTGCAGGATGATAAGGAAGGCAATAGGACTCTAGATGATGACAACTTCATCGATGACAGTGGCGTGGATCCTGCAGACCGCTATGGGGGTGACAATTATCCTAATTCCCCTGGTGGTGCTCCACAGGTTGGGATTCTTCCTTTTTTCCCCCAAAGCTGGGTGTTCATGTTACTGGAAGGAGCTTTTATCTTGAATATGTTTACTATAAAGGCATTTAAGTGTCTAGTTAGTGTTGTAATGTATTTATGGTTTATCTAAGAAAGGCCTGTGGTTTTCGATTTCTTTATTCCACGTTGTAAAGCCTTTTCTGGTTTTTCTATCTGCCGAATGCATTTCATTATTTTCTGTCGGACATAATTTGACAGGCTGAGGAGGCAGAGGAGGATGAGGACGTTAAGCAGCTCTTCAAAATAGGGAAAAAGAAGAAGAAGCAAGAAAAAAGTGCGGGTGAGATTGCATTACTTGTTGAAGATGTTATGGCTGAACTTGAAGTTGCCGCAGAACAGGATGCGGACTTGAATCGACAAAATAAACCTGCAATTGTTAAACTGAAGAAGCTGCCTCTTCTAACAGAGGTCCTGTCAAAGTGAGTTGTCTTCTTTCTCGTTATTGTTTGATTTTATTGCACACAATCATCGTTATTTTTCTTGTTTGTTTCTATCTTATTGTTGATGTGCAGAAAACAGTTACAACAGGAGTTTTTAGACCATGGAGTGCTTAAAATATTGAAGGAGTGGCTTGAGCCCCTTCCAGATGGAAGCTTGCCAAACATAAACGTTCGAACAGCTATTCTGAAGATCCTTACTGATGTAACTATATGTTTCTGTTTTGATCTCCTTTTTAAGTCTAGAAGACCTATATCTGCCTTTCATTATATTTGGATGTACTGATGGCTCACTTCCATTGCAGTTTCCAATTGATCTAGAGCAGCACGACAGAAGAGAACAACTTAAGAAAAGTAATTTGGGAAAGGTGACAGTTCCTGCTATAGTACTCTGTGGTGTCTTTTACTCTTTTCAATTTCTTGCACATGAAGGCTGGACTAAAAAATGGTGTAAATTCTTAGGTCATTATGTTCTTTTCGAAGTCGGATGAAGAGACTACATCCAATCGGAAATTAGCTAAGGATCTGGTTGATAAATGGGTAAGGTTTGACTTATGTGGGATATAGGATCTTGTTCGTTTCCTTTCTTATATCTATCTGTTGAGTTGATATGGGTCTTATGGGTTATGGGGTATCAACTGCTTCTTGATTTTTTATGCATATTCTTGAAATCAATTACAGATGACTGGATATCATGTAGTGGTCTATGTTCATAAAGTGTGTGTTTTTTTTCTATAAAAAAAAGTGAATGTGTTTTATTAATGCTATAATATTTGATTCTTCTCGTCTCCCATGTTATGCAGTTACTTGATTTTTTTTGTGTAGTTAAAATTTCATATATAACCCCAATTAGGCAGATTTACAAAAGTTGTTGCCAATAGTGTGCAACAGCAAGTATCACTTGCTCAAAATTTAAAGTGGCTACTAGTTTCCTATTCACATTCTGATGTCAATCCTTGAAACTTTCCACGTCCAAAAGCAAAAGACTCCTTAAATCTGATTAGCGAGTAACCTACTACTAATACTGATACTCGAGGTAGAACAGAAGTACTAGGAAGATGTGAAAAGGTTTCCAGAAAGCCCTTTGAAGGGCCTTGGATACTAGCAAAATAAAACAGAGGCAATACACCTGGAACTTTGAATAAAACCCTAAACCAGAGCTTCATCCAAGATTATGTGTTGAATATCCTCATAGGCAGTTACTTGATGTTGTTTTTAGGGCATCAAAATCCTCTCATGCTTCTGAACTTCAGACTGTCATTGTTGCAGAGTCGTCCCATTTTCAATAAGAGCACTAGGTTTGAGGACATGCGTAACATTGAAGATGAGAGAGCTGCCTTCAGGAGGCCAACTGTAAGAAGGTATGGATATCTATGTGAGCTTTAATGTTTGATTTAGATATCCTTTTTGTCTAATTTCCCTTGGGCTTCTACCTATGATCAAAATATGTTCTGCATAATTATTGATAGGCCAATTAATAGAGATGCCGGAATGGAGTCCAGAGATGATGACCTTGATTTTCCTGAGGCTTCAAAGTAAGATGTGCTTAATATATTTCACTTCTCATTGAGTTTATTTCTCATGAAATATATCAATTCGGAACTTAATTCTTGCATATGCTTGGTCTAAATAACAGGCGTTCTAAATCTGGCCAGTCATCTGATAGGCAGCATGCCTCTAGGCCTGAGGCACTGGCGATGGATTTTGTCGTTAGGCCACAGTCCAAAATTGATCCTGAACAGATCAGGGCACGGGCTAAACAAATGGTGCAAGATCAGCGGCGTCTCAAGGTTTGTTCTTTGTTCGTATTGATGCTGATTCAAATGCCCCTAGGAGAGAGACAGATATTTAGTCTGATTGAAAATAGAAATTACGCATATTATTGGGTGAACTTTGTCCCTGTTGGTGAATAGGCTCTAATAAAACAGCATGATGTTAACTATTTGATGCTCCTGTCATTCTTCAAGTTGATTAGGAAGGAAGTGATGTATATTTCTTCTAGTCAGAATATACTTGTTCATATCTGGGAGCTCTGTTCTTGAAGGTGTTTCCGTGTATATTATTTATTGGGATAAAGAGGGATGAGTGTTTTCTCCTTTCCCTGTTAATAGTTTTACCCACAGATAAAAGCTTCTTGTAAGCTTTCAGTTTGTGATGTAGGGTGTTTTTTACTAGTTTAAAATTTGCTTCAAGCGTCATACAATAAAGTAATGTAGTTTTCGTTTGTACTTTCCTTCTGCAGTCAGAAGGCTTCTTTTTGTTGCTGTTGTTTTTGGTAGTCAGTCTGCTTGTGGCTTGCTTTTCAAAATGCTAACAAGTTGTTTTTGTGAGAACAGATGAATAAGAAGTTGCAGCAGTTAAAAGCACCCAAAAAGAAGCAGCTGCAAGCTACAAAGCTGAGTGTTGAAGGTCGTGGCATGGTTAAGTATTTATGATTGTCTGGTGAAAAGAATGAAGCATCTGCTCACGACTTGGTTCATTATTAGTTGTCAAAGGGAACTAGATTTGTCAAGACATGAGGGGATGCCATGACTTGGTGTGCACTAGTTAAGCCATTGATGTTAACTGAAGCTCAAAGTTGATATGCTCTCTTCAATCTGATCTGGGAAGAGAGTTATACAATCAAAATCCATGGACAGAAAAATTGGTGTTGGATCAAGAATCCCTTACAGAAACGATTCGTCGGTTTCATGTAATAGAAGCACAAAGCTTCCTGTAAGAGAAGTGTGTGATATAGTATGTTGTTTAGTGTTGTTTCTTAGACTGGTACAATGTCTAAATGTGGAATTATGTAATGATGGGTGGGTCTTTACGCCATCCCCCACCCCTGCTGTAATTTGAATTTCAGCGAGCTATTTGCTTGTGGAATTGGAATCACCAATTCTTGTGGAGTTGATTTTTTTTTGGGGGGTTGGGGGGGGGGGGGGGGTTTGGTAGGGACTAATATTGAGAAGCTACTGAGAACATGAGATCATGACACAAGTAGAATATGACACCCTTCATCCAAAGAGGTAATATCTTTTTTTCCCAACAAAATGCACAAACTGTTTATAGTTGGACTTATTATTGTTTTTTCTATAAAACGCACAAACTATTTAAAAAGGCGCGCTAGGTTGGTCTAGAGAGGAGTCCGATTGTTTTGTAATGTGATGTATGTAGTTTTATCTTACTGCGCAGCGAATCTGTGACCACAAAGTCACAAAGCGTAGGCCTCCGCACAAACTGTTTATAAACTGAAAATGTACAATGAAAAGCGCTTCCATGGTCTCTTCTATTTGCAATCCCAAAAGAGGTGCTTACCTAGTGAAGATGTTCGTCTAAGTACTGATAAAACGTAGTGTAATAATTATGAATTTATTGCAAGATTTTGTGTAGACTTATTTTTGTTAAATAGTTTTATATAGAATATGTGGTGATGAATACATTTATTTGAGTACTTAGGAAATATTTAGTTAGTCTAATAATTATGAGTACATTCCATAGTTATGAATTTACATTCCTGCATATGGATTTCGCTGGTAGGATTCACTGCATTATAAGAGACTTGAGATGTATCATGAATTCATGGGAGTAGAAGATCTAACTTTCATGGTAAGAAATCCTCCCTAGTTTCAACTGCAAAAATTTTCTTTCTTATTATAAAATTATCCTATAAAAACCCACATTTAAATGTATAGTGTGTGGGGTACATTAGGCAAATCCGAACCTGACCTGTTAGGTTGGCAGGTGGGACAGTTAACACGACAATCCAATTTTTCAATGTAGATATATGCATCGTGATCACAATATACTTTTAATTGAGGTATACACCTCGCATGACAACGTTATATAGTCGGAATCATAAGGTTTACTGTGTATACAAATTTAGGATTTTAAGAAAGATGACCAATAAAACGTATTACGCCGTTTTTTACACCGTGTAACAGAAAAAGTTGAGGACATTCAAATTTGACTTTGAAATTTAATAAATATGTAAGTTAACATATACATATTGGATATTATACGGATAAAATAAACAGAGAAAACATGATATCATTTTGGTGGGTATATGATTTTTTTGGATAATTTTAAAACTTCATCATCAGTAAATGATTAATTAGAGATCTTGAATTAACATTGTACTTAATGGAAGGTCAAACAGTTTTCTAACATATAACCATAAAAATCAACCCAAAAAAGGAAAAGAAAAAGAGTAGCCTTTTTCTCCCTCTTTCATCATACAACACTTTGGAGTAACTGAAACATATAAAAAAAAATTCAAAAACTAAAGAACCTCTTTCTCTTGTTTCATCATATAATCCCCCCCCCCCCCCTTTCCCTAAGAGTATCTTCTATCTTATAAGTAAAGATTAATCTCTCCAAAATACTGAAATCGCGATATATAGGTAAACAACAAACACGAAGCAAAGTTCCTCTCTCTACGATCGAGTTATATAAATAACCTCAGCAAAACGTTCACTGTTATTTCGCCAGGTTTCATTCGATCTGTCGTGGACGGAATGATGTAAAACCCAACAAACTATGGCTTGAAAGCTTTAAACTCTTTCTTTTTTATGATATAAAAGGAGAAATTTTGTTATGGAAGGTTATATACTTCCTCGCCCATTCCACCCCCTTAGAACAAGCAGAAAAAAAAGTAAAAAAGACGTTTAACCGAATCTATTCCATCAACATCAAGATACGTAGATTCACCCACCGGATCTACTTCTCTTTTGTCATCACATAGACTTATGGAGTAACTTGAAATTAAAAGTAGACGACCTTGGATCCCAAAAAAGACCAATGTCATCACCAGCACCCAATCCACGATCTTTGAACAGTTGAAAACAAGTCAACGCATAATCATCATTAAATAACATCTCAAAATAAATCATATCACTTCTATATCTTTTTGGACGATTTTCATCAGTAACATCCCACAAAACAACCTTAATTTTGTTACGATTAACAATATCTTTGCACATATCCATAGTCCAATAACGTAAAACGTGCCTAAAACCATCGTTGAAACTAACCACGAGTTTACCAGTAACCACTTCAAATTCATTGATCGTTTTCTTGATCATCCAAGGGTTCTGATAATCTATGATTGGAGGAGGGTGCACCGTATTGATCTCCACAAGATATCGATCCACTTGATGTTGAAAATTTGTAGCCTTACGTAAGTCTTCTTCTATCTTGGATGGAAAGAAATTGTAATAAAATGTTTTCTCCATGATGTTAGAAACAGACAACCTTAATCAAAGTAACTCTCTATTTTTTGTTTTCAAATAAATTGGAACTATGATTGTGATGTTATAATCAAGCTTAGGAAATCGTATTTATAAGTGAGATTTGGAACTAAAAAGGGTAAGTTGGGATTATGATAAACTTGAACGTTAAGCATGTGACAATATATTTAGTTTGTAATAACAATTGACTTTTCCGTATCTAATCAATGACTGATTAATGCTCTGATTTTCTTAACTGGGAATGTCTTTCTTACAATTCTGCACCATGTGAACAACGTAAATGATTTGGAGCAGTCATACCCTGATCCTGAGGGCCTCTATTACCCTAACTTCAAAGAGCATTGTGGAGGATGAGTGATGACTTACGCAATGACCTACACAAGGTACCCCGCAAACCAGACATTCGGCCTAGTAGTAGTAGAACACTTACATTGTACGTGTCTCTGGAATCGAACTCTTGACTTCTTGAAACAAATCTCAACCTGAGTACCAACTGCGTTATGTGTTAAATGCAGGTTTGACATGTAGATCTACGAGGTTCATGTGTGAGAGACCATATATTCTTAGCTGGATTGAGGAAAAAATATCTATAGTTGAAGTTTTACAAATAATTTATTTCATTGTAGCCGATTGATGAAACAACTTATCCTTATCTAGTAAAGGCAAGTTTGACATATACATGTACGAGGTTCATGTGTGTGAGACCGTATCTTCTTAGCTGAATTGAAAAAAAAATTATCTATAGTTGAAGTTTTAAAAATAATTTATTTTCATTGTAGCCGATTGATCAAATAACTTGTCCTTATCTAGTAAAAGGCAAGTTTGACATATAGATGTACGAGGTTCATGTGTGTGAGACCGTATCTTCTTAGCTGAATTGCGAAAAATATATATATAGTTGAAGTTCTAAGAATAATTTATTTTCATTGTAGCCGATTGATCAAACAACTTGTCCTTATCTAGTAAAGGCAAGTTTGACATATAGATGTACGAGGTTTATGTGTGTGAGACCGTATCTTCTTAGCTGAATCGGAAAAAAAAGATCTATAGTTGAAGTTCTAAGAATAATTTATTTTCATTATAGCCGATTGATCAAACAACTTGTCCTTATCTAGTAAAGGCAAGTTTGACATATAGATGTACGAGATTTATGTGTGTGAGACCGTATCTTCTTAGCTGAATCGGAAAAAAATATCTATAGTTGAAGTTCTAAGAATAATTTATTTTCATTATAGCCGATTGATCAAACAACTTGTCCTTATCTAGTAAAAGGCAAGTTTGACATATAGATGTACGAGGTTTATGTGTGTGAGACCGTATCTTCTTAGTTGAATTGAAAAAAAAAATATCTATAGTTGAAGTTCTAAGAATAAATTCTAAGAATAATTTATTTTCATTGTAGCCGATTGATCAAACAACTTGTCCTTATCTAGTAAAGGAAAGTTTGACATATAGATGTACGAGGTTCATGTGTGCGAGACTGTATCTTCTTAGCTGAATTGAATAAAAAATATATATAGTTGAAGTTTTAAGAATAATTTATTTTCATCATAGCCGGTTGATCAAACAACTTGTCCTTATCTAGTAAAGGCAATTTTGACATATAGATATACGAGGTTCAAGTGTATGAGACCATATTTTCTTAGTTGAATTGAAAAAAATACATCTATAATTGAAGCTCTAAAAATAATTTATTTTCATCGTAACCGATTGATTAAACAACTTGTCTTTATGTACCAAAGGCATGTTTTTATGTATAGACGCGTAAAGTTAGCGTGTGTGAAACTATGTTTTTTTAACTGAAATGAAGAAATATCTCCATAGTTGAAGTACAAAACAAATTTTTTGGATGTGACAAATACTACAAACAACTTTTTCGTGTGTAATAAAAGCATGTTTGACGTCTTGTGTGTATGACAAAATCAATCAATCAAACACAATTATGTCCATCTATGGTCCTTTCCGACAATGATGAATATTATATATATACAAGACTTACATTTAGACTTTACTGTTTTAGAAGAATAACAACGATATTTGAAAGCATACTATTTCTTACATAAAGAAAGACCAAAACTTTGGTAAATCAAAAGAAGAGGTATATGTTTACATATCAAATCCCAAATTCTGATATGTTTTGATAAAGAAGTGAGACATGTTAGGTCCACACACTATCCATATAGGATGCATGTATTGGATTCATATTAGATATGACCAAGTTAGTACATATGACTCAGTGTGATCATGTGCAATAAACCCATGTTTAATATACAGATCTACGAGATCTATGTGTGTGAGACCATATCTTTCTAGCCGAATTGATAAAATATTCCCATAAGTAAAGTATTGAAAACTAATTTTTTAGTTGTAACGGACATGTCAAACAAATTGTTCTTATGTAATAAAAGCAGGGTTGACCATGTGTCTAGGACCAGATATTCCTAGGTAAATTGAAAAAAATATTTCTATAGTTGAAGTTATATACACACACATATATATATATATAACATAATATATAAGCGATAGAGTAAGTTATAAAGGAATGGTTGACGTATAGAACCACGAGGTTCATGTGTGTGAGACTATATTTTTCTGGCTGAATTGAAGAAATATCCCTATAGCTGAAGCGTCGAAAGCTAGGGCTGTAAACGAGCCGAACAAGTCGAGCATTGTCTTGTTCAAGCTCGGTTCATTTAACTTAGCGAACAAGCCGAGTTTGTTCGTTTATTTAAACGAACATATTTAATTGTTCAAGCTTGGTTCGTTTAACTCACGAACAACATTAACGAGCCAAACACCTTAAACGAACGGTGTCACTTACCGAGTTCGAACAGAAAAAAGGTGTTCAAGCTCTGTTCATTAACCTTTTATCCGAGCCGAGCTCAATCTCGAGCTCGAGCCAAATGAGCCGAACAACTGAACGGCTTGGTTCATTTACCGCCCTATCGAAAGCTAAGGTATTTTTTAACTAAAATATCAGACAACTTGTCCCTATGTAATAAAGGTAAGTTTGACGCATAGATCCACGAAGTTTGTATGCGTGAGACCATATATTTTTAGCTGAACTGAAGAAATATCTATATAGTTGAAGCAAAAAAAAATTATTTTTTTTGGATCAAACAACATGTCCTTGGTTAATAAAGACAAATTTGACGTACAGATCGAACTATGTTTATGCATGTAAGGGCCAGATATTCTTAATTGAATTAAAGAAATATTTCTATGGTTGAATCATAAAACAAATTTTTTGGTTGTAACTTATGTAATAAAGGCATCTTTGACTTACAGCTTGACTTAGTCAATCACAAATATATCCATGTATGGTATTTTTCACATTGAAAAAGGTTTTGTAGGAATGATTTACACGTGGAGGATTATATCGTATTATTAGAATGGCAACAATATTTGGAATCATAATGTTTTCATTCCACATGGTATGTAAAAAACCAAAACTTTGTTAAATAAAAGAAGGGGGACATATTAAAATCCACATATAAATTATAATCCATATCAGATGCACTTACAGATCCATAACAAATAAATAAATATAAAAGCAGGTTTGACCTATTGATCCAGTGATCCAATAGTCTTTTCTCCCTTTTAAAGGGCTGTCATCGTTTTCTTTATTTTTTTTCTTTCTTCGTATTTAATTCAATCTACTTTACTACACTCATACATATACATACGTGTATATACATACATATATCTATATACAAACACAACAACACTACCCCCATCGTCTTAGAGGCTCTCGCTTATGAAGGGGTATGAGGGGTCGGATGTATCGATCATACCCATTTGTTAGAAATATACATATGTTTTTTCCTGATGATCCATATAAAAATTGCGTCAAACTATGTTGATCAACTGCTACTTCACAACATAAGAAGCGCAGCCAATTTAGTGAGTCATTTTGATTTATTCCATCATATTCGAAAGTAAAAGAAGAGTGTGTCATTGACTCCATTTGAAATGGAAAAAAGCATACATATATCCACACACACACATATATATATAATAGGCATATATATGGCATAATTATGATATTATGATTTAATAACAGTCTAATAACAATCCAATAACAGTTGAACGAGTAAACAGTGAACTAATAATTTTTAAGGTTTGTTTGTGCATCCAAAACATTGGTCCCAATTTACAACCTAATTTATTTGATTTTGATGAAAAAGTTCCTCACTCCATACAACTGTTGGTTTGGCAATACCACTTTATTATTACTATTGCGTTTTAAACTGTATTATTACTATGTTTTATTATTATTATTATTATTATTATTATTATTATTATTATTATTATTATTATTATTATTATTATGTCATTTATGCAGATACATATAGAGTTGGAGCTCTCACTAGAATCAAACTCTCTATCTCTTGGGATGAAGATATCGTGTGCCTGTCTCTCCCCTCATCAGACTCTATCGGTAACTATTGATGTCGTTGGGATATACTGAGTATGTTTACTGAGTATGTTTGTTCGTGTAGTATTAGTATTATTATTATGTTGTTGTTGCTCCTTAAAAAATTGTTATTCCTTTTAATTCTATTTTAAAATACACACATAAATAAAATATATATACGAAAACCAAAATGCCCTCCATGTCTATCCTTCTTAGATCTCCCCTCCCTCTTCTCCGTCCTTCTCCAAACCTACGGCAACCATCCTGCTAGATCACCTTGCTGACCAATCGAGCGTCGACCAGTCAGAAAATCCGGCTTTCCCCTCCATCCAATAGGAAAATCGAAGACCGGGTGTCTGCTCAACTGCCATCTTATACATACCAGGTGTTTCTTTCTGGGCCAAGTGTTTGATTTCTGATGCAATAGTAACTAAGTTCATGCGTTCGATTTTACCTTGTTTTTTTTATAAGTTATGTTTTGGTGTATTTTTAGTAGATAATAAGGTTTGTTTCTGCTTCGTGGGTGAAGATATTGCACTGCTGATATACATAGCGCTTAATTTGTTAGGTCTTACCAATGGATTTCAGTTGCTAATCTTGCAGGTGGTCTTTTTTTTGTTACGAAAGATGGTTTCAGATTTGATTAACGCGAATCCAGTTGTATATGAGAAAAAGGATCGTCGGTCTCGATCAGTCACAAGCGGTGTGGATGAATATTCTGCCGAGCCTATTGACCAGCTAGAAATATTTGATATCCTTTGAGCTAGATTTGGAAACCTTTTATCTGTACCCAATTGTATGTGTATCAATCATTTTATTCTGGCAAACTTTGTGTCAAGGTTTACAACTGTCCTAGAATACAAAGGATATCGTTTCATGGCTTAGTTTCCTCAACTAACTGGCTTATCCCGTGGAAACGTAAGGTTGGTTGCATTTGTTTTGAAGTTTCCCGGTTTTGGCTTGCTAACTGACATAAAAAATCGGTGAGTCATGCTGCTGACTTTCCTGCACTATGTTATCTTCCTTGTTCTTGTTTATTTTGTAATATCCTGTCATTTTTAGTTGTTGCGTGATAAGTTGGCACTTGTGCTGTTACTATACTCGAACTTTTGCATGCATGGAAAATTAAGTGTCTAAAGTGTCAGGAGAAGTGCAAAAATTTACAGATAATTCTGAAAGATTGGAATATTTGATTAATTTAACAGGCATGCCTTGTTACAAAGCTGGGTCTATAGCTTGTATGTCATTGGGTCTTTCTCCTCGGTAAGCAGATAAGTAAAATTTGGGAATGTGTTTGCCTAGTCTTATTGCTGGAGAATAGTTGCTCTTTAACATTCTAACATCACCTGAGAGACATAAAAGACCCAGAACATCCCTACTCTTTGGAAGAACTGAAAGTCATTACGGAAAGTGCGATTGAGGTAGATGACAAGAATAGCTATGTGAGGTAAGCATTATTTTGGCAGTGCCTTTGGTTTAGTCCCCCCCCCCCCCT
>AP025061.1:4319886-4355034 GCA_036186865.1 Eustoma russellianum | reverse complement strand
AGTCCCCCCCCCCCCTCTATCCCCCCCAAAATCCAAGGCTTGTGCCTTGCTTTAGTCGTGCTTAATTAATTACTTAGTGAATTTAAAATTCAGGGTCACATTCACTCCAACTGTTGAGCATTGTTCGTTGGCAGCAGCCATTGGGCTGTGCTTGCGCGTGAAACTCATGCGGTGCCTACCTTCACGATATAAAGTAAGATTGGTTGTACTTACTGTTTTGTTTTGCTCTTCTGTGGTTTGAAAAATAATGGGTGGGGGATGGAGGGCTGAATGGCCATGCTCACTTGTTTACGGTTTTTGGCTTTTCATTTCTTGGTATATTTGGTCTTCTCTTTCTCTTCCTATTTTGGTTCTGTTCCTATTTTGAGTCATGTAGATCTGTTTGAATTGCTTTCTATCTGGGATAGGTTTAATCCAGCATTTGATCTATTCTTTCAGAGTTTGCCTGAATTTGAGAACTACTCTGTCAATATATTTTATGGGGTGAAGTGTCCTTAAAGTGATAATTTTATTTTATTCATGTAAAAAAATGTGATTTCTTTTCTACTTTAAGGCTTTCATCTTTCGGGAACATATACTTCCATTCACAAGGTTGCTGCTTCTCTGTTATTTTCCACGTAAAACAGGGCAATTCATTAGAATGTACATGTATGTTTCACATTTCCTATTGAGTGAAAATTCCAGTTGCTTATATGGTGTTATAATTTTTTATGGTTTATGCTTCATGTCCAAAGACTTTTATGATGGATTTGTTGTCTTAGTTGCTTCTGGGATATGGACTTCCTTGTACATTAGTATCACTTCTGATATGCCTTTTGCAACTGGAGTTGTGCTGTGGCCTGGGTGCAATTTTTGTTGTCATACCAGGAAAATCAAGTTAGTCTAAAAGTTCACAGGTCCTCTAGAATCAGTGTCTGATATATTTGGAGAAAAATTCTGTTTTTTTGAGTGCAGAAACATCTAGGAATGGTTTTGCTTCAGATTTTTTTTGTTACAGATCCTTATTGTTGTTTCCTTCGATTAGATTATTGACAAGTTTTTAGTCCTTTCGATCTCACAATGAATTCAAAGATCGTAATGTTTCAGTGCAAGTAAATTTCACTGGTTAAGTCTTCAAAGTTAGACGTCTTTGGCAGTCTCTGTTTTTACCTGGTGATTAGAGTGATGTGGTCCGTCTGTAGATTTTATCGATATTCAGACAGAGGTAGGGGTCATGTAAAATTTTTTTAGACCAAGTTGTTAAGGTTATTTTTGTTGAGTTTATGCACAGAAACATTCTATTGTGTCTGCTTTGTTTTACATATATTTTCAAACTATATGTTTGCATATTCTGATTGATCAAGTATTTCAGTGTTATATTTTCTCATTTGGGGCTTGGTTATATAGATTAGGCAATTATAAGTTAAAGAAAGAGTAATTTGTCAGAAATTTTTTTTGGCTGATTATGGTAGTTTTTCACCAGTTATTAGGCCTTCAGCTGTTTTTGAGCAAGCATTAGGCGTGAGTATTACGAGTGGATATTTCCTTCATCAACTGGTATACTGTGTGTGCACGATACCTAATGATAGCATATTGCATTTTCTTTGGTATCATTATTCTTTTTCTTGATTTAAATGTATAGACTATAGCACCAGCCCTGTATGATGTCCAAAGTTAGATGAAAACGGACCAAGCTTAATTATGGGGCTGTTGAGCTACATTGAAACTCAAGAACACTTCTGAGGAATAATGGGGGAAAGTGAAAAGGCCATTTATTAATTGCTTATCATCAAATTAAATGATAATATTGGTCATGCATATTCTACTAGCTTTCTATGTGATTTGCATATTTTCTTTGTTGAATGGACTTTGTTTTCTTTGTGATTACATGATAAATTTTTTTTGTAAGTGTGATTACATGATTTAGTTGTAATTCAAATATCTATCAAATCATAGGAGCGAGTAATGATGGTTGATCCTATTCTTTGCATAAAGGGAGTTGTCGAATGGTCCCTCTTTAAACTGTTCAAATTGTTGGATGTTGTGTGTCCAAAGGTATTTCTTCCCTAATAAAGTCCATAGACATTTACTTACTGCTGGGGAAGATTTCAAAAAAAAATATTGTAATTTTTAATAAGAAAAACCATAAACGTGGTATGAATTAGAAAATTCTTCAAACAATCATGTGTTATTACTGAAGTATATACTAGCAAACATCTACAAGGGAGTAATGTTCAACCAACCATAGAGACAAAAAAGTATTCTAACCCAGAAGCTTCTCTAGATAACAAGCCTATACGTATTAGAAAGGTGTGAGGGAGTGTTATGAGCACCATGTGTACAATTTTTTTGGCCTATGAAAAACTTAGTCCACAGTTTCAAGCCTTTACAAGCGAGTTAGACAACTAAATTATACATATCCGCTGGCAGGTATATATGAGGAAATTGAAGCCCATCTCAAGAATGACACACGAGAACTAGTACCTGCCTCTAGATAGATTAAACCAGTAGGGTGCAAGTGTGTATTCTCTATCAAATACAACACTGATGGTATAATAAGTAGCTTCAAAACAAGGTTAATGGCAAAGTGCTTCACATAAACTTATAGGGTTGATTATTTGGAGACCTTTGCATCTGTAGCAAAGTTAAATAATGTTAGGGTCATATTTTCACTAGTTGTCAACCTAGAGTGGGATTTATTTCAGTTATATGTTAAAAATGCCTTTTTAAAAGGAGATTTACTAGATGAAGTTTTCATGGATATTCCACATGGCTTTAGCAATAACACTGACAGACATATGATATGCAAACTAAAAAAATCTCCATATGGTCTTAAGTAGTCAGCTAGAGCTCGGTTTATGAAATTTACAAAAGCAGTAATAAGACAAGGTTTTACATAGACACAAAGTGATCATACTTTATTCACTAAAGGTACTGAAATAGGTAAAATTACTACCTTAATCGTCTATGTTGATGATATTATACTAACTAGAAACAATGTGCAGGGAATAGACAAATAAAAAAGCAATTATCCGTAGAATTTGAGATAAAAGATTTAGGGAAAGATACTTCTTAGGAATGAAGGTGGGCAAAACACACAAGGGAATGAGCATAGCACAGAGAAAGTATATTCTAGATTTGCTTCGGAAAATTGACATGTTTGTCTGTAAGCCAGCCTTCACTCCAGTAGAGCCTGAACACAAACCAAGAGTGGGATTAAACATCCACTGATATGTTCACCAAAAGTTTGTGGGAAAACTAATCCACTTATATCGTACAAGACCTGTTATATGTTATATTGTTGGTTTTGTAAGTCAATTTATGCATGATCCTACTGATGAACACCTTAACGCTTCATTGAGAATTCTCAGGTATCTAAAGACAGCTCCAGGATGGAGATTGTATTTTACGTTTAAAAAATGCATTTAACACCAAAACACAATTTCATTGTGCTAGAAACTCAAATATTATCAAGAAACCAAAGGTTTTATGATCGAGAAAATCTCAAAAATGTCATAGGACAGTTTGCTTATGCGGATCTCTCTCTACTACCATCAGGAAAGGGGTTAGAATCGTGACTGATCCTGCCATAATAGACTCCTACCTATAGCACCGGCCAGTTTTATTAGCAATTCCTTTTTGACAATTTTGTGTGAACACAAAGGTATATAAGTCTGCGCTGATGCTGATTGGGCTGGATCCAAGACAGATATGAGGTCAACAACGGGAAAAATTTGGTCACATGGAGGAACAAGAAGCAACAAATGGTATCTAGAAGTAGTGCAGAAGCAGAAGTTCAGGGGTTTTACACTCGGATTTTGTGAAGGACTATGGCTGAAAAAAGTTCTAGAAGAACTGTGACAAAAGGCTGTCTTACCTATCAGGATCTACTGTGTCATTATATCTGCAATCAATATGGCAGATAATCCAGTACAAAATGATAAATTAAAGCATGTGCATATTGATTGACACTTCATAAGGGAGAATGTTGAGGCGAATGATCAACTTAGAACATATGCCATCAAGGGATCAAGTTGCAGATATATTAACAAAACCATTCTCAGCAAAGACTTTCTAGACCTTAATGATCAAGGTTGGATGTATAAACATATGTACCAAGCTTGTGGGAGAGAGTGAAAATAAAGGGTAAAATACACATTTACTGTACATCCATTGTACACATATACAGATACACACTCATATGCATATGTATATAGTTAGTAAATACAGGGGTAAGGCCACTAAATCAATGGCTCAGCCGTTCAAAGAAATAGAGACGTTGGGGCTTAATGTAGCTGCTAGACAGTGGACCTCCTAGCCGTTGGAAATTCTTTGACCATTTGTTGCCTTTGCAAACAAACCTGTATATTTGTTGAAGGATAATTCTTCAATTCTTTTTATGGTGTGTTACCCAAAATGAAGAAGAAGAATTTTTTTTTAAACCTAAGAATGGCGCCTTAGACGTGCTCCTAAGGCGCTATTCAGAATGACGCCTTCAATGCTCTTTGGCGTTATTATGTTGTTAGGGGAATTTTTCCAATTCGTACCACATTTATGGTTTTTCTTATTAGAACTACAATAGCTTTTGAAAACTTCCTACTGCTGGGTGTTCAGAATTTTGATCCTCCATCAAGTACCTTTTCCTCTAAGCCATCTTCTGTTGGTAAAGCCACAGAACACTAATGCAATAACTCATCATGTCTCAAGTACAATAACTTAATAAATGAAGGACGTCAAAGATATTTTCCCATGATATCTCCGTTAGGAAGGCAGTGATAGACACTAAAATTCCTTGAAGCTGTATCAGCTTTCGGAAAAAACTGTATGATTGCTGATCGGTTTTGGCTTTTTACCTGCCAAAGTTATCTAACAGTACCCTTATCGACTTTACAGTGAATTCTTTACAGTGGACCTGACCATTTAGGCTTTTTACAGTGAATTCTTTACAGTGGACCAGACCATTTAGGCTTTCTTGGTGAGTTCCGTGACGAAGTCTACGTGTTGCTTTCTAGATGTTGCAATAAATGCAACCATTTTCTTAATTTTTAGCATTGGATTTGTTATTGGCAATTATCTTTTGGCTTCTGTTGAGTAGTGGTAATAGACTTAAAGATGGTAGGCTCTTTTATCAGCCAACTAATTACGTCTTAGTTAAGGTGTACATGTTTGTGGGTTTTGATAAAGCTACACTGTTTTCCTATCTGTGGCATCTTTTTCTTATATTGGCTACTTCTGATGTTGATGGCTTCTTTTATATTTCTAGGTGGATATTAGAGTAGCCCCTGGGAGTCATGCAACCGAGGCTGCAGGTCTTACTCTTGCTCTCTAGAATGCATGTCTGTCTGTGCACTTTTGTATGATTTCTGGCATCTGGGCAAGCATCCTTGTCGCTGAAAAAGAAACATAAAGAATGTTTGGAAAATAAAGAGAAGCAGGGGTTAGTTAAGGATTGCATAATAAATGGAGAGTTTCTGTATTTTTTTGTTGTTGGATTCTTTGGATAATGGAGGCCATAATCGGTCACATTTGGCAATAGGTGCATTCATGAATATCCATTTTGACATGTACCATTGTATTTGTAAACTGCATTCACGCGCTGTTGTATTTTCACGACTAGCTGATGACCTTCTACGAGTAATTTTTTTGGCCTAGCATCATGAGTTCTATTTTCTTATTTTATTTCCGTGAGCCTGTTTCTCTAAGCCTTGGTAGCTATTGGGCGTTCTCCGTTTCGAGTTGTACTCTGTTTGCTCTTGTGCAATCCATTTTCATGTCATCCTGGATTTCATATCTCGAGTTTTTCTGCAAGTGGTCCCATTAAATGGGAGTACATTTCTGGAGTCGCATTATGTGCACAAATGGTTGGAACAATACTAGTCTCGTTATAGGTCACCCACCTGTGAAGATTTGCCTCTACACAACGCCAATTAAATCATTACCTGACTACTTTGTTATTGCAGTAAATAAACAGTTGAATGATAAAGAACGAGTAGCAGCAGCTTTGGAAAGTCCTGCTCTTCAGGAGTTAGTTGAGGAGTGCCTTGCTCCATCCTTTGAGTGAAGCAGGAAAGGTATCGACATTCAGCAGTCTGTCTGCCTCAGCATTCTTGCACACACGCTGATTATTTTCTCCTCAATTATAGTGATTTTATTTTGTTGGCCGGTTTATATGTATTGGGTTACGATCTTACACCTTTAAATGTATCTTTTGCGCTTTAAAAAACAGGTGGGTTTTGTAGCTAAGTTTTCAGTGCATGTGAGCAGTTTAGTTTGCTATCCTACACAAGTAGTATAAAGGCTGTCCTGGGAAGCCATTGACATTGTATATTCTCTCTTTTCCATGTTAAGACTGTCAATTAAATGCCGTTCTCCTTCAGTAGTTATTCTGCAAGCAACCATGATTCCTTTGTTACTTTTAGTAGTCATCTTATGATCGATTTTAATGTGTCATGGCGGGATGATTATCAAGAAGTTCAGTCAAAAAGTTCAGATTTAACCCCGTTCATGCTTTGCTTCTCTTTCTAAAATGATCTCTATTCCCTACTTCAAGAATCAATAAATTCGGCATCTTGAGCTAACCTATGCATGGTCGTCTTGATAAAGTTCGTCCTTGTATCGATTTTAGGACATTAGTTGATGTTAGAACGAAGTTTTACTAATAAACTAGCACACCGTATCTCTATTATTGTGTCAATAATGTTGTAGGTACATATAGAGCCGAAGTCTCACCGGAAGCAAGCTGTCTATTCTCTGAGCTAGAAGTATTGTTTGTCTGTCTTTCACCCTCTCCAGACCCTAACGTTAGCTTTTGATGATGTTGGAATATACTAGGTATGATTGTTGTTGTAGCTGATGTTAGAACGTACACCATAGACATGACTTATCGCAATGACAGGACCGAAGGCTTGTTGGGTTTTGTTTCGATTTTAGAGCAAGAGATCGAGATTCGAATTAGTTCTTTTCGAACTCAAAAGAAAGCTCTTTTCTCATCTAACTCACTGATTGAAGTCGATTCTACTGGCTTCTTTTTCATCTAGCTCACTGATTGAAGTTGATGAAGTAGATTAGACTAAACTTCCTTATCTCTCTCTTTTATACGTATCTTGATGTTACTCCCAACTTTTAGGTTTAGTAGGAGATCCCATTCATAAGAATCGTCACTCGAGAAAGGCTTATCGCAATGACAGAAGAATGTCGTTCTACGATGATAATACTGCACTTTCCCTTGTAGATCATCAGCAAAGCTTGACATCACATTTGATAATGACTTTTTGGGATTTGATGATAGCAGTATATATGGATAAAAAGTTGATACGAAAGTACACCACCTGTATTACGGTTTGAATAAAGACAACCTAAAGCATGTGGATGCAGGGAAATGAGAGAGTCATCTTGATAACCATGCTAGACCCAAGTTAACATGAAATATATAAAGTACAATAAGATGTTTTTAGATGACGGGATTTAGATCAACTAGTAAGGTTGTTGCTTTATGACTTGGAGGTCATTGATTCGAGATGCGGAAACATCCACTTACACAGAGTGCAGGGTAAGGCTGCGTACATCAGATCGCGAAACGATCTGACCCTTCCTCGGACCATGCACAAACGCGGAAGTCTCGTGTATCTAGAACGCCCTTCCAAAAATGGTTTTCCCCCCTTTTTCCACCTATGACAAAGAAAAGCTTATATCCTGTTCAACAATTCATGATCCATAATTTTATTATGGTTCTGTAGAAAGCCAATATAAGTAGAGTTAGCAAGCATCATGGAGACAATAGCAAATAGACCATTTTATCTTCAAGCTTTTAATCCTTTGCCAATTGTTCAGCCTATTTCAAACTGGTATCCCCTAAAAACATCATAATGGGATCAAGAAGCTAAAAAGGGCTCAAGCTTTCTTACAAGGGCAAATGAGAATCACTTTGCTGATGAATGTCTTTCCTATAACCACTGATCAAGTCACAGGATGTTATACAGAAGGAGACAAGAAACATCGACAAACATCCATGATGTTTTATTAAATATTTCACTGTCTCCTAACAAGTGGCCATGACGATTATATATTCCTTGATCTGTCTGCTTATACCAAAATATAATATTTTAATGAATTAGAAATCTCTATGTATAATTATCTAGCACATTTCAAAATATCTAAGTTGCTATTAGGCATGGAACATACGTAAAATAAATGGAGTTGTAGCATTTAAGTCATTGAATTTTCTAATATGTAAAAAAGAAAGGAGAACGGTGTAACATGATAATTTTTGAAGGGTTAGAAATGAGCCGAACCAAGTTAAGCAGTGAGTTTTTAAGTTCATATTTGTTTAGATAAACGAATAGTTTGTTTGTCTCGTTTAGTTTAACAAACTTAAGAATTTGTTTAAATTTGGTTCAAAAATATTATTAAACGATCCAAATAAATTACGAACATTTTAGCTCGTTTAAATAAAAAATCTAATTAGATGTTTAAACTCAACTTATTTAATTAAATTAACAAACAAACTTAAACTAAATAAAAATCGAACTCGAATTATTCGCAGTTCGTTTAACACCCTACCCCTAGTGTAAGAAACCAACTATCATCATCATCCGGATCCAGTATATCCCAACGACAGCAAAAACTATCGTTAAGGTCTGGAAAGGATAAGTTGTAGGCAGACAAAAACTCTATCTCTATCGGAAGGCAGACAATAACCACCTATCACCATCTCTAACCCAACAACAACGTTAACAAAAAAATGTTGACCAGACAATACGATCATGAGTAGGTTGTCGACGGTAATAATCCTATAAAGAAAGCACACTTCCCTGGAGTCCAAGACACCCATCGTTATTGTCGACAGGGTCTTCGCCCAAATCCAAATCTAAAGTATTCTCTTCACTTCTCCCGTATCTTGGTAAACTTGTTTCTCCACCATTCTTCATCATCTTTTACTTTTGGTTTAAATGGGTACTTCAGTAGATGAATGTAAATCTTATTGGTGGTCTCAGCTTTAGTGCTATTTGGATTTCCCCTTTTATTTCTCCTTTATACTGTTGGAAATTTTAGTCGAGCAAAGAGGAACAAAAAATGGGATTTTATTTCCCATTTCATCATGGGTTCTGCTCCTCAACTGCCCCTTTTTTGTTAGTTACGTGCTGATTGATAGTTTGTTTGGTTATCGAAGACTTTTGGCGTTATTATCAATTTTTTTAACTTAAAGATTCCATTATTTTGTTTGTGCATTTTAAATATAATCAAGTTTCTACTACATCTCCAATGATACAAGGGAAGAACAGGAAATGTCAGCTAGCTACATCTAAGAATTCTGCTTTTCATTTTTATCAGGAACTTGTTTGATCCCTTCTTCTCAATCTCTCCGTTAGAGCGATTTGTCACAGGTACCTTCTATGTAATTCCATCTTGTCTATTTGTTGATTCCACTAATTTGGAGGGACAAAATAGATGATTTTGTGCAAAAGGATAGTACCGCTAAAGCTAGATATATTATTCAATTGGTAGAAGAAAAAAAAATCAAATTATATCCAGTAGTCTTTACTGGAAGTTCTTGTCATAGCCCCGAAGTGCGTATAGTATTAGCTAAAAGATGGTTTGAGTTTGTCAACAGTGAAAAGATGTTATTCTGCATTTGTTTTTGTATGGAGTTCGTGTTATATTTTTAACTAATTTAATGTGATATAGTAAAGTTTGTTTCCTCTAATAATACTCACTTGTGGTTCCATGAGGTGTAAATGATGTGTATTGAGTTGTTCTGTGCTATTTTGGTTTAATTATTACTCAAATATTAGGAGGTTTCCGTATAAGCAAAACTGGTGTTAGATTTGATATTTTGCAATCTTGCATAATATCACAAAGATCAGAATAATCTTGATCGCTTCACATGATAGATTTTCTGGTCAATCTGGGGAACCTATCAATATATTTTACATCTGATATTTTCTTTCCAAGATACTAGTCACTTCTTCTTTGTTCATATTTAATTTTGGTTTTGCAGCTACAAATAATTACCCAGCAAGGAGAGCAGAGTAATGGCTGTGTAAGTCTCAAGTGGCTCTTTCTTCATTTTAATTTTAGCTCTTTACAATGAATTACTAATGTTCTTACTGTAAAAAGGCGAAGCTGTCATTGACTTTTTTATTTTTCTGATTGTTGAACAGAGTTACTTCTGCTCCCGGAAAGGTTTTGATGACTGGGGGTTATCTGATTTTGGAGAGGCCTAATGCTGGTATTGTGCTCAGCACAAATGCACGGTTTTATGCGATTGTGAAGCCACTCTATGAAGAACTCAAAAATGACATTTGGGCATGGGTATGTGATATGGCATTAAGTCGTCCAAATAAATCTTGTCTGCTCCTTTTATTTGCCTGGTGCTGATTGTG
This sequence comes from Eustoma russellianum, assembly GCA_036186865.1. NCBI lineage: Eukaryota > Viridiplantae > Streptophyta > Magnoliopsida > Gentianales > Gentianaceae > Eustoma > Eustoma russellianum. The sequence goes on along the minus strand of AP025061.1, from coordinate 4,344,673 downwards.
CATTTTTACACGTTGACAAATCAAGATTTATCCCTCTTCCATCTCTGTTTTCTGTAAAAGAAAAATGTCATTCAGACATCATATGTAAAAGATATATCTTTAAACTTAGAGCACTTTAAACTTTCAATCTGAATTGGCGAGGCTTCGTGATAAAATGCTTCAATCAATTATAAGGGAAATCTATGTTACTTTCTTGGTTCATGTGACGAAGTATGCTTGTGTGGGGAACCTCTCACTTTCTGAGTGGGGCATCCAATGAGATCTTGACATTATATTCCCCCCCCCCCCCTGTTTCCTTGTCTTCTTCTGGAAGAACTTTACTTTCTGCTGCAAAAAATCTTATACCCTTTCCTTGTTCACCTTTCAGGCATGGACAGATGTGAAGCTAACATCTCCCCAGATGTCAAGAGAATCTATATACAAATTGTCCCTTAAACATTTGATCCTTCAGCCTGCATCATCCAGGCTAGTACTTGACTCATTTTGTTCTTTTCAAATGAGTTTCATTAAATTATTGGCGCTTGATGAATTATCTTTATTTATTATCTCGCCTATTGTCGATTGTCGTGTGATCAGGGAAATTTCCAACTGATGCTTTATATTGTAATTTCATTTCAGTGACTCAAGAAATCCCTTCGTTGAGTGCTCTGTCCAATATGCTGTTGCTGCAGCTTATGCAAAATTTGACAAAGATGAAAGGGATTCATTACGTAAAATTCTTTTGCAAGGTAATGTGTAGATTTCATCTATTGCGTTTACATTTTTAGTTGTATGAGCTTTGAACAATCTAATGTCTCAGCTGGGTTAGTTATGCAGGTCTTGACATTACAATCTTGGGTTGCAACGAGTTCTATTCATACAGGAATCTGGTGCCGTGTCTTCACTGCATGATTATTCAGTACCTTTTCTGCATTCCATTTTGTTACTATTCTCTTATCTTGTTACTGAGGTATCGTGATTTTCCTTTAAAGATCCTTATATTTTGTCAAATCAACCAAAAATCCGAACCTTATGTTGTTCAACAAGTTTCTGGAGACAGTGAGCTTTCTCAATGGATTGTCATCATCTAATTTGATTTACTTAAGGTGTTGGGAGAGCTCCCTTCTTGTTCGAGTTCATGACTTTCTCTTTGAAACTTATTATTGCCAATGTTTGGATTATGATCTAGCTACAGAATCTACATTACTATGAGACACTTATGTAACCACAACAATACATAGTACTCCATCCGTCCCGTTTCCATAATAAACCAATAAAGGTAAGGCCAATGATAAATACACACCATTTTGTTTGATCATTAGTCAAGAATCAACAGTGAGATGAAATCAATGGTGTAAAATGACAAGGGTGTGTTTTTATCAAAAAAAAGGTGTGGTTTTATCATTGATCTAAAGACAATACATTAATGATAAACAAGCAATGTACGAAAGGGTAAAACTGAAAATTGGAAACAGGACCATAAAATGCATTGATGATGTCTCTTTAATTATTATATTTCCCGAAATGGATTATGGATCTGGTTAATAGAAGGAAACAAAATATGTTGCTATAGTACTTGTAATCTAATTTCATAATTGTTCAATCGTAAACATTGTAGAGATCAAGCAGTTGTAGTTGAGGGAGTGATTGATAAGAGTATCATTCTGAATATTGAAAACATAGTTTAGGTTTGCGCCAGGGGTGGAGATCCTATTCGATCGATGAATACTTCAGTGATTATTATAGGCTGGTTAGCATAGTATTGTTTTACAATCTGTTGAAAAAAAAAATTGTAAGACTGGTAAGCCTGAATGCCATGATCCTCTTCATTTGAATCAGCTTGAAGGCCTGCATGATCCTCAACCAAGACTACTGGAGGGAGATAGGTAGACTTAAAAAAATCAAAAATAACTTCTGTGTAACAATACCTCATCTTTTTGCCTGATATTTACATGAACTTGAAATGAACCTATGGAGACAGTAGGAGCGTTTAGACACAGATTGTTATTGCATGATGGTAAAGTAACTCAACTAGAAAGTGAAGTGAATGGTAACTGAAAAAAGTGTTGGAGAAGCAGTAACGTAGATCAAGTTCTTTATATGGTTTGAACCTATTACACAAAGCTATGGTCGCCTCGACATGCAACCATGAATGTTTTCATTTATAATTGATCTAGGAGACGACTATATCTTCTGTGACATAAAGGTTGTCCCAGCTGACTTTTCCTGTCTCAGTTTCATGGTGTCTATTCACTGCTTTTTGTGAAAATTTTCCTGTGAAAGTGTGAAAATTTGAATCATCTTAAATGATTTTCTATTGCAAGTCTATGACAAGTAGACTACTGAAGTTTGACTAGTCCATCTTTTTCTTTTCTTTTTCTAATTTAAAAATCTAACTGTTGAAAAAGTTTTACTCGCTCCGTCACAAGGACATTGTCCTAGTTTGATTTGAGAATAGTTCATTTTGTTGAGGAAGTAACTGGATTTGGTATGTTACAATATGTCACTGTTGTATGTTTGCCTAAGATTAAAGCATTCTCTCAACTTTGATTCAAAGTCAAGTCATTAGTGGCTAAATAGATACTCTTAAGAAATGTTCTGCATGTAGTTCAAATTTCATCTCGATGAGGCCCAAATGATTTGCTAGATGAGATATTCGAAATGCATCCTTTCTGTTTTATATTTGGTCCCACAAGCTATTGAATATTTTGTTTCACCTTCGATGCTTACATTAGATTGAGGCACGTGGACTACCTCTGACTCCAGAATCATTGGCGTCACTTCCACCTTTTAGTTCAATCACCTTGAATGCAGAGGAGTCAAATGGGCAGAAGCCTGAAGTTGCAAAAACTGGGCTGGGATCATCTGCAGCAATGACAGCTGCAGTTGTTTCTGCCTTGCTTCAGTATCTTGGAGTCGTTGATCTTTCCTTGAAGAAAGATTTCGATTTTGATATTGTGCACATGATAGCCCAAACTGCTCATTGCATTGCACAGGGTAAAGTTGGCAGTGGTTTTGATGTTAGCTCAGCAGTTTATGGCAGCCAACGCTTTGTCCGGTTTTCTCCTGAAGTAATCTCTTTAGCCCAGGTGTCATACTCCATCCTTTTTGATCTTCTCATTATGCATGTGTACTTCCTCCTTTCTCCAGTCTTTTGATTTTGCTTTGGCACACATTTATGCGACACTTGATCAGGAAATTATGAAGCAAGAAAGCCATGTATGCTTTACATGATAAGCATTGCTTCTGCAGCTGTTCAGAAATTCTTCTGGGCATATGCTGTTGATGAGATGATTTTGTGCACTATGGTGCTATTGGCATGCTTTAAATAGAAAACTTTAGGTTCAAGAACATGTCATTGCTCCCAGATGCAATTTGGCATTTTTCTCTTTCAAGATATGAAGTCATTCGGCATACCCTTAGTATTTTGTCATTTTGGCATGCAAAACACTATTCCGCCTTTGTGACTTTGATATTAAACAATATCCGCTGCCTTAAATTCCATAATTGAAGTCAGCTCCAAGTTTCAAGGTCTATTTTTGTGGCTACAATATACTGCTGCTGGAGGGGGGGAAACCAAGATTTTCAGAAGAAATATTGTCCAAGGGGAAAACTTGCTCATGTATTGTGGTGTATCAGGGCTTATACCAGCATCAGGATGGGGATGAGGAGAACCAAGGGATATTTGGAAGTGTTTGTATCATAATCTGGATCGGGATATTTAGAAACTTCTTGAGCTTAAGACTTGAATTAGGGTAGTGGGGCTTGTTTCTTAGAAATTATAGATTTGGTGTATCAGCATCCATTTAAAAGACTTGTGAAAGTTTTAGGGGTTCAAGCAACAGTACTTTTGCCAAGTCTATCTCTGTTTCTGGAAAAGGATCCTGCTTGATTTATAGCTGGAAATAAGTACTCATGAGAATTCAATTGTTTCCACAAGACAAATGAAGCTCTTCCTTGTAGTACTGATGCACATGATGAATGTGGTCTATAACTGCAGTTCCATGTGACTGCATATTATTTGACCTATAAATTCTAATACTTGCTTTTGCGGTTTTATGGCGGCAATGTTATATATGGTGTGGAGAGATCAGGAATGGTAAACTTTGTTGGCGGTATCAAACATTTTCAAAGGCCTATGCCTACTCTTTTTTTTCATCTGACTTCGACAAAATCTTGGTTTGTCTGTTCTAGCTGATATTCTTTTCTGATGCAGCATACTGTGCTCAAGACTTGTTTGGTCAGTCCCAGTCACCAATTCTTTTCCCCCCTTGATTTTGACTTGCAGGGTGCATCTAAAGAGATGCCACTGGAATCAATCATCGGTGATGTGCTTAAGGGCAAATGGGACCATGAGAGAACAAAATTTGCTTTGCCTCCATTGATGACTCTAGTAAGTCCCAAGTCTTAAAACACAGCACTTAAACAAAAGTTGTTCAAGACCTTACCCAGAGACCATACTGTATTCAGTTATGTTCTTTGCTTGGGTTATCAAACAAATGATACACGCATTTAAATTTAGGGAAAAAAAGGTCAACCAGTGGCCTTTGGTCTTGATTTGTACTATCAAGATATTTTCTGATAAATACTCTCTGTAGCGTTTGTCTGTATGGAAAAAAGAAATTTGGGGGAGATAGCAATATGGCTTCTCTTATCACTAGTAATTGAGTCTGTTTGATTTCTAGCTTCAACTGCTAACCTTTCTTTATTTTTGAACTTATAACCGATCATTTTTCATGCCAATCTTGATGTGACGCATTTAAATTTAGGGAAAAAAAGGTCAACCAGTGGCCTTTGGTCTTGATTTGTACTATCAAGATATTTTCTGATAAATACTCTCTGTAGCGTTTGTCTGTAAGGAAAAAAGAAATTTGGGGGAGATAGCAATATGGCTTCTCTTATCACCAGTAATTGAGTTTGTTTGATTTCTAGCTTCAACTGCTAACCTTTCTTTATTTTTGAACTTATAACCGATCATTTTTCATGCCCATCTTGATGTGAGTGGTCCCTCTTCTTCCTGTTTGGCCGTTTAGTCATGGCCTTCTTGTAGTCATCATTATTTTGGCCGTTCTCTATAGTAACCCCACAACTACGAGCATGGGTGTTGAAAGTCAGCTCCAAGTTCAAAGTCTACCTAGTCAACTTTGCAAAGTTTGTTTGTTGAAAAAACTAAAATTCTAGTTTCTGTTGGAGCTAATGGAAGTTGCCTTTTAAGAGGAGTTTAGAATGTCTGAACATGATACGCACGAACCTTTTCTTATGCATAGCGATAGGTTGAGGCAGTATCAATCCGAAGTATCAATCCTCCAGTTTGCTGAAGGTATTTAATAAATATAGGGGAAATAAAAGAAAACATATTTCAGCTACCTCAAATTGAAATCCATCATTGGGAGATCAAAGATGATATCATTGTGAACTTTGTTGGACTACAGTTCACCTTTACTCAGTTGTTTAGAGCAATTTTAATGCATGATTTCAGTTACTTGGAGAGCCTGGAACAGGAGGGTCGTCCACACCTTCGATGGTAGGTGCAGTAAAGAAGTGGCAGAAAACTGACCCTGAAAGTTCCCTTGAAACATGGAAGAGGTTGTCAGAAGCAAATTCTGCTCTTGAATTGCATCTGAATTCCTTAAGCAGGTTGGCGGAAGACCACAGTGATGTTTATGGACGTGTTATCGACAAGTGCAGTTTGCTTCCTTCAGAGAGGGTATGGTAACCATTCATTTGAGCAATCTGGTAGTTCTTTGAGTTTGCGTGTAGACAAGTTGACTTCAATTGTTGTGTTCCCCCTTCCTCCACCAAAAAAAGGCTAGTCTTGTTGCTGAACATCCTTTTGCGTCACAGCTTTTTAAGTAAAACACTTAGGAGAAAAGTTGTGGTGGTTGTTTGTACTTTTGGGGTCTTGGTAGTACAAAAGATTATCAGAAAGCAGACTTGTTGTGATTAGCAACACTCACATTCTCATGCAACTGTTGTTCAACCATAATTTGGGAGCCCCAGTTATTTGTTCAGTTAATTGTCGAAATCGTATTTCCAAAATTTTTTTCATAGCTCACCGTTGGATATTCTCTCTCCTGTAATTGCACGTTATCTTTGATAATGACATTGCAATTTTCATCCATACGACAGTGGACTAGTGACGAAAATGAACATAGTAAGACAGTTGTTCAAGCATTAAAAGGAGCTAGAGAGGCAATGCTTGAAATCAGATACCACATGCGCAAAATGGGTGAGGCAGCCGTAATCCCAGTATGCTCTCTCTCTCTCTCTCTCTCTCTCTCTCTCTCTCTCTCTCTCTCTCTCTCTCTCTCTGTGTGTGTGTGTGTGTGTGTGTGTGTGTGTGTGTGTGTGTGTGTGTGTGTTAGGTGTTGTTTGTGGGTAGAGGATGCTTGTTATCATGGGTAGAGGATGCTTGTTATCATGCTGAAATAGTATCATCCTTCATGTATTCATTGACCATTTCCTTTGCCGCAAACTCTTTCAGATTGAACCTGAAGCACAAACTCAGCTTCTAGATGCTACTATGAAAATGGACGGAGTTCTATTGGCTGGTGTTCCTGGTGCAGGTGGATTTGATGCAGTCTTTGCTGTTACCTTAGGAGCTTCAGGTAACAACGTCATCAGAGCTTGGAGTTCACACAATGTTCTTGCATTGCTCGTGAGAGAAGATCCTAATGGTGTTTTGTTGGAGAAAAATGATCCCCGGTTGGAGGAAATCACATCCGGATTTTCTGCAGTGAAGGTTGATTGAAAGGACCATCCATCTCTCCATCGAATCTAAGATCCTGCAAAATGTAAGCCAAGATCTTTCCCGACAATAAAATCACCAAGTACTTGAAATAGTACATGTTGTATCCCTGGGTTAAGTATCATGCCATCCTTATTTTTCTTTGGTGTGTTAGTCCTAGTTTAAGCCCCTTTACTCTTCAAGTTCATTCTTGCTAATGTAACCTATCTGAAGATTATTCTTTGATGATTTGGACAAGCCCATTCGGATTCGATCCGACATAATAATGATAAAGACTTGTGATTGTGAATCTAAATATATGTCATACGGGTCTTGGGGAAGTGACCGTTCTTCAATTACTAGTTGCCAGTAGCTATAGTTCCACAAGGTACAATTACTAGCAGTTTTAACATTTTTTTTTTCATTTCCTCATTTCTTGAAGACAATTGAGTTTGCTGCAAGGAGAGAGAATTCCGTTGAATGTTACTCTTGTAAGTTGACTAGTGTTGTTGCAGATAGTATTACGAAGAAACAGAACATAATTTCTCAGTTTACTAGTAGTCTCTGCAGGAGTTTCCATTTCCAACAGAGTCAATGACACACTTTGACTTTGGAATATGATGGAATAAAACAAAATGACTTACAAAATTGTCTTCTTGTATTATGAAGCAGTAGTCGATTGACACAATTTGACGTAATTTCTATTATGGGTCATCTGAAAACAAACTATATGTGTTCCCAACACATGAATACCTCTCCCCCATTTACCCTGCCATAGACGAGATAAGTAATGGAGTAATTTTGTTTTTTGCGACCAGTAGTAGTTTCTGCAGGAGCAAGTTCCACGTTTAAAATGGTGGAACCGGTTCCGATCCCTTGCAATAATCTCTCTTTCATAACTCATGGAAATCAGTTTGGTGTATGTCTTTCCATTAAAAAAAAAGGTTTGGTGTATGCACATTCATACATTTCTGACTATTATTATACAAGAATGCTTGGATGGATGTAGCAACGCGAAGGCGATTGCCAACTTTTGGCTGTGAGTTCTCAATCTATGTCTTTTATCTTCTTTATCTACATTCATCAGTATCTGTGATGTGTCTGGGGAATGCCCTTCAAATTTAAGTTGCCACTCCATCTGGTATAGCATTTCATAGACAAAATCAGACTGTGTATTTGACATGCCTAGAGATAGGAACTTGTAAGCTTTCGGTTCACCAAGACCGAGCTTGAACCAGGCTCCTTTTTTATCCCCTCTTGAGCCATTCTGGTTCGAATTGCTGCAATTTCTTCCCATCTTTGAGCTTGAGCATACATATTAGCTAGGGCCAAATAGTCGCTTGCATTATGACAGTTCAGTTGGAACAGCTTTTCTGCTGCAATTTCCTCTAATTTCAACTTTCTATGAACTTTACAAGCACCAAGAAGACTTCTCCACAATACATCTTTTGGCTCCATAGACATGCTTTCCATAAGGTACAAAGCTTCCTCTTGCATTCCTGCTTTGCCTAAGAGGTCAACCCTGCCACTGTAGTGTTGAATCCTCGGTCTCACCCCATGCTCAAGTCTCATCTTATCGTAAAATTGTAACCCCTCTTTGACAAGTGCAGCATGACTACAAGCACTCAGAACACTGACATAGGTGACATTGTCCGGTTCCAATCCTTCATGAAGCATTTGTGAGAACATGTTTAGAGCTTCCTGGCCATACCCATTTAAGGCCAGGCCAGAAATCATGGTACTTTATGAAAGCTGGTTCTTTTCAGGTATTTTCTGAAAAGGCCTCAATCCCTTCTCCAAGAATCCACATTTTGCATAAATGTCTATTAGTGCTGTTTCAACTATCACATTTAGTCCAGTCATGTTCCTAACCATATATCCTTGTATGCATTTGCCTAAATCAAGCGCGTTTAATTGAGTACACTCAGAGAGCACACTGACTAACGAACTTTCGTCTGCGCTCCAGAACCCTCCATGATTCATCTTAGCAAAAGGTTCAAGACATTCTTTCCACATTCCCATGTTTGCATGAGCTGATATCAATGCACTCCAAGTAGCTACTGTCTTTTGATCCATTTGATCAAAGACCATCATAGAATCCCTTATCTCCCGGCATTTGCCATACATGTTAATCAAACTGTTCTGCGCAAACACATCTTTATCAAAACCAAGCTTAAGAACATGCCCATGAAGTTGAGTTCCTTCAGCAAGGGTGGTCAGAGCACAAGCCTTGAAAAGAGCAGGGTATGTGAAATTGTCAGGCTCCACCACTTCTTCTAGCATTTCAATGTACAAAAATCAATCTTCCTCTTGGTTCATTTCCTTGATGTGCCCTCTGATCATAGCTTTAAACTAAAATGCATCAGGATCTTCAATATCGCTGAAAATCGAGTTTCCCCATTCTGAAAGAGCAGAAGCAACCACAAGGTTGCTTGCACAAAAAGGGATCCAAACAAATTCCCAACCCGTCCATGTACTTGCTTGAAATCCTTCATGGTACTGCATCTCTTGATGTGAAAAATGCTTTCTTTTTCTTTTACGCCGAAATCAAGATCTGGGGTCTTCTGAAAATCCTATTTTGGCATGATGAAGAAATGATTGTGAGGAAGGACTAACGTCCCTAACATCTTGCCCTTTACACATACTAAAGGTGGAGTCAATTCAAAAGCATGTAGAAAGGAAGCAATGTTTTGAAAATTGACAATCCCATCTTGATTTTAGCTGTGCTACTTTACCAGATAAACACATACCATTTTGCTAGAGATGGGAATACGGAAGTTCTGACAGAATTAAGTGTTTCTTGGCATGGATATAGAGATGGTTGATATGAATGTTTCATTATGCGTCATCGGAAAAACTCTGTGTATTTCAATTTTTAAACACATAGGTAGGGTTTCGTACATCTGACTCCTCGTATCTATATAGCGGGAGCATCTAAGTCAATGAGATATGTTGTTGATAGGATAATGTTACCGACAATTGTATCATTTATAGAAGGGCCAAACCATTGGCAGGCCGCTCATATGGGGAAAGGATCCCCTCACCGCTACTCCCTCACCGCGTGCGTGACCGCGCGACACGTGGCAAAAAGGGAGGGTGGTGAGGCTGGGTGAGGGTAACCCTCATCCAGCCTCACCACCCCCTACTGCTACCACGTGTCGCGACCTGGGCCGCGCGGTGACTCACCGCGCGGTGAGGAGATCTCATCCCGCTCATATGGTGTTTTCAGATTCTGTACATTTCTTTCATTGGTCAATTAGAAATTGGCGTCTGAACACTAAAAGTCACTCCCACTTCTTTTCTTCACATAGGGTTTGGATCCCCTCACTGCAAATCATGCATCACCGTACGACACGTGACAGTAGGGGTGAGTGGAGGCTCCACTCACCCCTGCTGTCACGTGTCGTACGGTAACGTATGGGGTGAGAGGAATGAGGGGCAGGAGATCCCATCCGCTTCACATATGTATGGACCAAATTTTGTACCATGTTTCTTTTCGTTTCTTATTACATGTAATCACCAACCGAGTTAAATTCTATAACTGAAAGTCTGGAACAGTTATTTGAATTTATTAAGGAGGATGTTATAATGATTAAAACAAGTATCATATTAAATATTTTATATTATTTTTGTTGATAAATCAAAAATAGAAAATCCAATATTTACTTACATCATAATGAAAAATACAAAATATAATAAAGTTCTAACTTAATATTTTTTGATTTTTATTCTTTAAATTCTTAAGGTGTATGACTTTCAATATTCACATGACCCTCTTTTCTCCGTGGACAACTTCAAATAATTAACTCGATGATTGGGATTTTTCTTTCGACATGATGTTCGGAACGTTAATGATTAGTTATTTTATCAAAGAAATAAAAAGGTAAAGAAAAAAAATGTCTAGTCACGACACACAAATAAAGTAATAGTATACTTAAATATATTTTTTTGGGCATTACAGTTCATCTTAAATGCATGTCATTAAAAATGAAAATCTCTAATATGGACCAATATTCTTTTTTAAAAAAAGGATCAAATGTGAAGACAATGATTTTCAATGTATTACATAATCAATTTTCTTTACATTATTCATATCATCACGTTCACGTGAGAAAATATTATTTTAAAATTATTTATTAATGAACTACTAAGACAATGGTGAAAAACTACCAAGACAACCTTTTTCTAGTTTTCAGAGACATAATAGTGATCATATCCTTCATATTAAAAGATACCTGTTATTTTTCCGATATCAAAGATTCGATCACTGCTAATTCGAGATTGTCTTAAATCGTTACTTGTCGATCCCTTCACCCACAAATCCTTTATCCCTTTCCATCGTACGACACGTGATAGCAGGGAAAGTTGTGATGCTAGATGAATAATGGGTAACAATGTGTGTATGAAGAGTGAAAGACACGTGCCGCACGGTAGAGATAAAGATGAGGAATTTGTGGGTGAGGAGATCTCAGTCTCTGATCTAAATCAAAAGACACGTAATCCCGGTTGGGATCAGATGAGGTAAAAAATGAGGTAAAATATGAAGCCTCCAATCACAGATTGCCACGTGTACAAAAGTGGAAGAAGTTTAAAATTTTCTTGTTTTTAAAAAATAGTTGCTTGTACACGTGGCAGCGCGTGATTGAAGGCTTCATATTTTGCTTCACTTTTTACCTCTTGTGATCTCAACCACGTAATTCAGTAGGTGGTCATCTTTTCAGTGGTAAAAATTCGATCATTATTGTTCGGTCAATTTTTAATTTTTTTTTTTATGTTTCCTCTCAATCGAATACAAATAAATGAAAAGTCAAGTTTTTACACCTAATGTTAAGTGGTGTATATTTATTAATAAAACATATGTATCGATTTATGAACATAGATTTATAAACATAAGAGACGGTTTTAGCTTAGATGAGGATTGCACAGTTAGTATTCCGTTTGAGATTTGTTCAAAGAGATGAAAAGTTCGAATACACAGACATTCACAGTGTGGGTGTTCTATTGCTGCTAGGCCGAACGCCTAGTTTGCATAGAGACACCTTGTGTGGATCACTACATAATTCCTCATCCAATCTAGAAACCCGTTAGGCCCCTGATTTGCATTCTAATCTAAAAAGTCGTTGGGCTCCTGATTTGCATCATCCACAATGTTCCTTGAAGCTGAGAGAGACAACTTGTGAGTCACTGCGTAATTCTTCATCCAACCTAAAAAACCGCTAGACTTCTGGTTTACATACTCCATAATATTTTTTGTGACTACGACGGTAAAAACATAAGGACAAGGGATTTCGTCTTTTGTTCCATGTAGAATATGTAAACAACGTAAACTCAGGTAAATAACCTTTGACGAGAAAATGTCACTTATTAGCCTAAGGTTTGGCCCATTACTCAGTTAGCAGCCTAACGTTGATTAAACTCACTTAACAACAACTCTTTTGCCGAAATGTCTCACTTGTAGCCAGGTGACCGTTGACCGACCGTTGACTTTCTCAGACCAACCAGAAGTTGACACGTGGCGACCCTTTTAAATTAAAAAAATAAAATTGTATTTTTGAATAAATTGATTTAAAAAGAATTTAAAAATTCTAAAAAATTGTAAAAATTAATTAAAAAAATATTTTAAAAATCAACAAATTAGGGAAAAAATAAAAATAATAAAAAATTACCCACAAGGCCTCAGAACTCCACCCATCTACCTCCTACCACCCCACACCACCCACCCCCCAAAAAAAATTTAATTTTTTTTTCTTACTCACTCATAATGCTCCGACCACCAGGTCCACCCCCGCGTCCCCTCCCCCACCCCTTCCTCTTGCGAATTTTTTTTTTAAAAAATTTTTCTAACTCACCCATAACGTCCCAACCACCCCCGCGCATACCCCAAAAAAATTTTAAAATTTTTTCAACTCACCCACAAAGCTCCGATCATCCCCCGGCATCCCAAACAATCCAACCCCCAGCCCAAAACATTGTCATTTTCTTTTTGGATCAGAATGATATATGTTCGTCTATACATCCACGGTTCTCTTTTGGATCCAATTTAATTTGAACATGGAATAGTGTCGATCTTACATTAAGATAGAAGGACGGTGTATAAATCATGTCGAAGACATCCCTTAACATTTATCTCCTATTTTATCACATCTGGCGAGACCATATTATTATGTATATGTCTTTTTTAACATTTGAATTTACTTCGTCATTATAGAATTCAAATAATTTATAAATATTAGCATTTGAAATAAGTATTAACTACAGAAAAATATTAATCTTAACTACACCATGGAGAAAACGTGTGGGTGTGGTTGGGTGAGGGGGGATGATACGTGTTTGTCCCAGATCGCATGCGTATTTTCTTGTTGCGAAATGAAGATAAAAAAAATTAGTGGTTATTTCAAATAAAAAAGTTTATAAATCATTGAGAATCTATAATTTACAAAATATAAAGGACGTTCTTCGTGGTCTATTACAAAATCCAGAGAGAAAATTTTAAAATTTTTAAAAAAATTTTGGCCCGGGGTGCGGGGGGATAGGAGCTTTGTGAGTGAGTTGAAAAAATTTTAAAATTTTTTTGGGGTGTGCGCGGGGGTGGGGGAGGGGACGCGGGAGTGGTTGGGACGTTATGTGTGAGTTAGAAAAAATTTTAAAAAAAAAATTCGCGAGAGGAGGGGGTGGCGGAGGGGACGCGGGGGTGGACCAGGTGGTCGGAGCATTATGAGTGAGTAAGAAAAAAAAAATTTAAAAATTTTTTTTTTGGGGGGGGGTCGGGTGGTGTGGGGTGGTAGGGGGTAAGTGGGTGGAGTGATGGGGCCTTGTGGGTAATTTTTTATTATTTTTATCTTTTTTTCCTAGTTTTTTGATTTTTAAAATATTTTTTAATTAATTTTTACAATTTTGTAGAATTTTTAAATTCTTTTTAAATCAATTTATTCAAAAATACAATTTTATTTTTTTAATTTAAAAGGGTAGCCACGTGTCAACTTCTAGTTGTTCTGACAAAGTCAACGGCTGGTCAACGGTCGGTCAACGGTCACCTGGCTACAAGTGAGACATTTCGGCAAAAGAGTTGTTGTTAAGTGAGTTTTATTAACGTTAGGCTGCTAACTGAGTAATGGGCCAAACCTTAGGCTAATAAGTGACATTTTCTCAACCTTTGACTATTCAATCCCTTCCATAAGATCACAACCACTTAGGTCGATAAAACACAAACGGTTCCGTTTTAGCTACCCTTCGCCGGACTTTTCCCTGCCCGCCACAAACTACCATTTCAATGGAGGAAACCGCCGTAACCACCGCCACCCCCAAGCCCCGCCCTAAACGCTTCATCAAAAACCAAATCCCAGACTCAATCCTCAACGACGCCGCCTTAAACGATGTCATCGCCCTCTTGCCTTCCAACTACAACTTCGAAATCCACAAGTGCGTCTGGCGCGTACGCTCCTCCAACGCTAAGCGCGTGGCTCTCCAGTTCCCCGAAGGCCTCCTTATGTACTCCCTCGTCATCTCCGACATCATCCAGTCCTTCACTCCCGTCACCCACTGCTACATCCTCGGTGACGTCACCTACGGCGCCTGTTGCGTAGACGACCTCTCAGCCGCCGCTTTGTCAGCTGACTTTTTGATTCATTTTGGTCATAGCTGTCTTGTTCCCATTGATTTCACTGCTATACCGTGTTTATACATATTTGTTGAGATTTTTATTGATGTTAAGAAGTTCCTTGATCAATTGAAGCTGAATTTTTCGCACGAAAGTAAAAGATTTAGCTTTTTATTAGCTGGGACTATTCAATTTTCCCATGCTATTAGGGCAGTTAAGCCTGAATTAGAGAAGCTTGGTTTTACGGTTTTGGTGCCTCAAGCAAAACCCTTGTCTGCTGGGGAAGTACTTGGGTGTACTGCTCCAAGTGTGAGTTTGGGTGATTTGGGCAGAAATGGAGATAATGAGGAGGTGATTGTTTTTGTAGCGGATGGGCGTTTCCATTTGGAAGCATTTATGATAGCAAATCCAGGGGTGAAAGCATTTAGGTATGATCCTTATATGGGGAAGTTGTTTTTGGAGGAGTATGACTATGTCGGAATGAAGGAGGAGAGGAGAAGGGCAATCGAGAAAGCAAAGGGAGCAAAGAACTGGGGAATTGTATTGGGGACATTAGGAAGACAAGGAAATCCAAAGATTTTGGAGAGGTTGGAAGATAAAATGAGTGAAAAAGGGTTGGATTGGACGGTTATTTTGATGTCTGAGATTTCTCCTCCAAGAATTGCTTTGTTTGAGGACTCCATTGATGCTTGGATTCAGATTGCTTGTCCTAGGTTGTCGATTGATTGGGGGGATGCATTTGTGAAGCCACTTTTGACTCCCTTTGAAGCAGAGATAGCTCTTGGTGATTTAAAAGGATGGTGGGAGAGGAAGACTCAGGTGAATGTGAAGTTGAGTTGCAACAATGGCGTAGACTGCTCGGAGAATGAATCTGGTTGCGCGTGTAGTAATGGGGTGAAAAAAGAGGAGGCGGTGTTCAATGTGGATTATCCAATGGATTATTATGCTAAAGATGGTGGAGGGTGGAATTCTTCTTACTCCAAGAAGCCTAATCGCAATTTGCGCAGAACTGTTGTCTCTGGTTCATAATGTGTCTAGTTCTAGTGGTGATTACGTTTCTATATGCTGATCCTGATGAAGACGGTCGGTGAGTATCATTAACTTTCTGCGTCTAGGAGATCAATTTTGCTACTGTGTAGTTTGCAATTGTTGGTTGGTTATTAGGATGCATCAATGCCATCAACTGAGTGAATGCGTTACTTTGTTACTCCCTTTGCCCCCAAAATATAAGTCTACTCTCTCTTTTAACCTAATGTTAATGTGAGTTATAATATGTTAAAAGATCAAAATAGACTTGTATTTTGGAGCGGAGGAAGTATCCTACTATCCTTTTGCCTTTATGTAAATTAACATGGAAGCAACAGTTTTGTCAGTTGTAGTTCGTGGGTTGAATTTCTTTCTTCTGGAATACTTATGTGTCTGGAGAACCAATTTGAGAGAGAGACAGAGAGAGAGAGAGAGGCTGCTTAATTTCATGTCTTATTTCTGGTGTAGCCTATTTGGGACTGACTTTTGTGTTGTCACTGCTAGTTGTTGTGTGTGTGCGCGTGTTTTTTTTTTTTGGGGGGGGGGGGGGGGGGACTACCAAGGCTATTCGTTGTATTGATCTTGTCACAAAGGCAAAGGAAATCTTTTTTCATCGACCCTTTGTGGCAAGAAGCTTAAGCTACAAACGTTGATCTACAATTTGTAGCTGGAACACTAGATTGATGACACCCATGGTACACGTACAGTTCAAACCGAGAAACACATCAATCAAGTACTTTTCCCACTCAATTATCCAGGTGGTCACGCAAAGGTTTGACCCGAGGGTTGCCCAAAACTCTTGGTTGCACCCATGAGACATGTACTGTTCCATCTACCTGATCAATTACTCCATTTATTTATTTTTTTTGTGACAAAAATTTTCATAAACAGCTAAAGTGGCGCATTTACAAAAGTTGTTGCACCAAGTTGAGCAACTAAAGTTTAGCTTAAGCAACCATAGGTGGTTTACAACATGCTATCTAATTTTTAGTGCCGACCTTTACTTAAAAAAACTGTGGGGAAATGCTAACATGCACCGAGCATAAACCATAACTAGTCAAAGAGTAAGCTAAACGAATTGCCAACCTGTATAAACAGTTGCCATAGTGACAACACCAATCACATCTTACACAGAATAGAGTAGCTTACATTAGGGAACAACAAAGATAATGCAAGTCTAAAGATAGGATCCGGATAGCCAATAGAAGCAGTAGGTAAGCAGTAGCAAGTAATGACCTGCAGTCAAACAACATAGGCATTAGAAAACAGTTCCAGAGGACTCAGAAAAGACCCGCATTCAATATAAACATATCAATGAGGTTGGTCATCTTCTTGGTCAAACTAGTAGGCTACATCAGAACTTTTTCATGCTGGAAGACAAGTTTCCGCTTAAAAGAATGCCTTACATTTTCACAGTCAATAATCAATTTGCAGAAAATTTTGCACGACTCTCCTGCTTAAAAAAGCCACCTTAAAAGTTAAGACCCATAGATACACAAATCAGCAGAGGACGCAATCAACTAAGGTAGCTTTGGAAGAATATTGTGTATTTTTCCATATTTTACCATGTTGATAACTCTAGCTGTACATATTCCATATATTATAGCTAAAAACAGTCAAAAAAGAGCTGAAGGCACAATTTGGAAGATTTAATCACTAGTATTAACTAGTATGTCAAATTCGAGATTTACTAAAAGTGTAGAGTAAGGCTGTGTACATCAGATTGCGAAGCGATCCGATCTTTTCTAAACCCTGTACAAACACAAGAACCTAGTACACCGAAAACGTCTTTTTAGTGAAGTTGCTTGAATGCCATTTTATTAATAACCTAAGTCTTGTTTTCTGACACCAACATTCAGGTTGTATTGTTACTCCATTTCTCACTGAAACTGAGGTGGTGTTTGGTTGGGGGGTTGGGGAATAAGGGAATGAGTTTGGAGTTGTTTGTTTGGAGAAATGGAGGGTATGAATATCACTTTGATATCCAAGTATTTGTTAATAGATATCGTTTTTTGATATACTAGCTCCATGTCTATCAATATGCGAGAATGAGGAGAAATGAAGGGTATGGCCGATAACGCCGGCCGCCGCCGCAGGCCGCCAGTCATCCGGTCCGCTGCCGCGGCCAGTCAAATACTTCCGACTATTTTTCCGGCCCTCCAGATTCGATACCTATTTCAATTCCGATACATTCCAAACACCATCAATGTCTATCATATTCATTCTCACTTCAATACCAAACAACTATCGCTTTTGGACCCAAACTCATTCTCCAAACCCATACCATGTCATACTCATTCCGATTCTGATTGCAATACCCAAGTGCGAACCAAACGCCATTTGAAAATATTATAGGACATTTCTGGTACACTAGGCTTCTACGATTGCGCGTAAAAGTGGAAATATCATAAAATTCACAAGAGGGGGAAATTAGTTTTTATATAGGTGTCAAAGCTAGAAAAACTTTTATGAAACGGGCGATCATGAAAGATAGGAACATATTAAAATGAATATGACTTTTTGCATCTACCGTTGAGTAACAAACGGTAATTCTTCTCTACGAAGCACCCAAGTAAAGGGACAGAAGAACAGTTAAAAAGGAAAACGTGAGATGAAAAGAACAAATAAATAAAAGTAGAATATCAATCCAATACATTGATTTTTCTATTCTTAAGAATATATCAAATCTGGTCCTATAATATTACAAGAGAATCAAAACAAAAAATTGGACAAAGTGTCACATGATGCTCTTCTTGGAAGCCTGTTGATCACTGATTTCAAGCTTCATCATCGGAGTTCCCAAATACTATTCTTGTAGCTTTTGGAGCATCTGCTCTGATTTCTCTAAAATGCGCCCCATATAACTTTGACTCCTGCACCCATTCGAGATTAACACCTCAGAATTGTCAGTGCAAAATGAATAATCCTAGCGATAGCTTTTGTTTTCGTTGGGATATTACTAGATATGGTAGTGGTTGTTGTGGTAGTGCAGAGTGAACAAGAACATATTGATTCATCTTTTACCCAGAACACACACCAGAAGGTGTATTCCAGTGCATTGCACACACATTCGAGATTAACACTTTAATTGTCAGTGCAGAATGAACAAGAACACATTGATTCATCTTTTACCCAGAACACACACCAGAAGGTGTATTCCGGTGCATTGCGTGTGGGTTCACAATACATTCGAGACTAACACTTTAGAATTGTGAGTGCACAATGAACAAGAACACATTGATTCATCTTTTACCCAGAACACACACCGAAAGGTGTATTCCGGTGCATTGCGTGTGGGCCCACGTTACATTCGAGATTAATACTTTAGAATTGTGAGTGCAGAATGAACAAGAACACATCGATTCATCTTTTACCCAGAACACACACCGGAAGGTGTATTCCGGTGCATTGCGTGTAGGTCCACAATAAAGCGGTCTGGCTTTTCATAGGCACATTTGCAATAGAACTCGAGAGAGAAATACGCACCTTCTTTTTCACATGAGTTCCAAAATTCAAAAGGGCATCAGGAACAACCTGCCGGGCTTCTCTCAGTACGTTTATCAATTCACCTGAGAGCGCCTAATAACACAAGTGCCAAGATCAGGACTTCTGGAAATGATCAGTAAAATAGTTTGATGGCAAAAAGTTATTGGTAGAGCCAATTTCGTGTAACTGATCAGATGTACCTTGTTCTCTTTAGTGAAGAATGTGTGAGCCACACCCTTCTTACCAGCGCGTCCGGTCCTTCCAATTCTGTGCACGTAATCCTCAGTTGTTAAAGGGAAACTATAATTGATCACAACTTCAACGTCAGGAATATCTAGCCCTCGAGCAGCCACATCCGTGGCAATCTGCAGCATATAATCTTGTCAACAAAGCCAGTTAAGAGAATACATCACCATCAAATTTCCTTAAGAATGATAATTGAAAATCTCCCCCATGTTGGGAAGTCAATGACAGTACACAATTGCAAATCATCATCATATATATGGTTTCTATTTTCTGATTCGGTTTCTACATGGTAGAGTTCTGTGACCTTTGCGCTAAGGAAAAAAAGGAAGGGTTATATAGTTATGCTAAAAGGTAGTAATACAAACAACAACATTACCCTACCGCCTTAGAGGCTTTTGCCTATGACGGGCTAAGGAGAGGTGAGTATACGTAACCTTATCTATGTGTTAAAAACACACCAGATGACCTATAATGAAAAATAGTGCCGATCGACTGCTACTTTACAATACAAGAAACGCAGCCAATTTAGTGAATCATTTTGTTTTACTCCATCGTATTCCAAATTTAAAGAAGGGTGTGTCCTTGACACCATTGGAAATGGAACATGTTGGCACATTATACACAAAGTAGAAAAATGTTGGTCCCTAAAGCAACAGATAAAGCTAATTTGATTGTTTGACATACAATAATACGAATGTATGAAGGCAACCAACCGTTCTATTATTGTATGATACACATGCACCAGTGGTCAAGTTGGTCATGCATAGTTCCCTGAAGAGCCATTTATTCAACTCATTGCAACTATGTGTACTCCCTGTAACCACTCTGTTTCATTGCATGAAAGGACCCAGACCACCCACACATTAAAACTCTAGTCAGGATAAATCTTTGCAACATATATACCACCACTTCCATTCTAATCTTATCAGCCAAAAGAACGGTTGGTTGCCTTCATGACACTATGCAAGCACCTGATAAGTCTACTGGAGGTCTTTGTATGTGATTGTGTTTCAGATACGTAGTTACAGCACTACCTAAAGCACTACCTAATATTGCAGGCACAAGACAGTACAACTTAAAGTAAATTACTGGAGAAAATTGGGGAATAAATTTAGAGACAACCAATTCTGGGACGTGAGAATAATGAGAACTTGATGAAATGTCATGAAACAATATAAATTTCCAAAATGCTGAGCTCAAGTACAATAGTACAAATAATTAGCAGGATCTGTGCCTACCAACAGAGGACAGCTTCCGTTCTTGAAAAACGCCAGCGCTTCATTGCGAGCATTTTGGGCTTTGTCACCACTTATGGAAACAACTTTCCACCCTCTACAATAACATGTGATTACATAGTGAGGAAACTTCACGCAACGCTGTAAACTTTGTACAGCCACAAATTTAATAGAGAAACTCATGATATGACAAAAGAGTGCGAACATGCTGCTCTATTATCTTTTGGCATACCGTCAACTTATTACCAGAGAAACAGAGCAAAAGGAACATTAGTTGAAAAACAGTGCAAGTTTTCCCTATGGACACAAGAAGTAATTTTTATTTTTATTTTTTTGGTAAGTAAATGGACACAAGAAGTATTACCTTCTTGACAGCATATTTTCGACTCGGGATGCTTCTTTCTTGTACAAAACGAAAACCAATACCCTATTCCTGCTCATCAACAAACTCCATATTAGCAAAAGGCCAAGCCAGTGAAAATGCGAACATCTCCCAATTCATATCCCTAGCATCGCAAAACTATCATTCATGATTAAGATGTCACAGGCATGTTCATGCACTTCAAGAGCAACAGAATAATCCTGATAGAATTACTGGAAATCTAAATGAGGAATTCTTAATAAGGAAGACATACAACACATTTCCTAAATAAAGTTAATAAGCATGCTGAGATAATATCATCCTATAAATTTCATATCCTTATCAAAGAAGGTTCTGTTACAACACAATGAGGTGAACATGAAGAAGGTTACCGAGATAAAATAAATGTCGGACAAGGTAAGCATGCAGCACTAACCTTCTTGATTTGTGGTACTTCCCTAACAACTCAACCAAACGTTCATCACGTGCTCGGTCATCCAAAACCTTGAGGACACAGGAAACCAAATGAAAATAATAGTAAAAAAATGTTGCCTCCCATCACAACAATCAACAAAATATACCTCCACTATTTGCATGACATCATGATTGGCAGCTAAATCTTCTGAACCAACAACTACCTGAAACAACGTTCATTCTAAATTAAAACATTGCAGCACTACATCAACAAAGTACACTCAAGGGAAGACTCACACCTTAACAGGACACGGATGCATGAATTCTTGAGCTAATTGATGAACAGGTGGAGGCCATGTCGCACTGAACATAACCATTTGACGCTCTGCATAATAATTGGTAGCTTTAACTGAATAACTAGCAGTACTTTATGTAATAAAGCAATGTCATTAGCAAGCCCATATCAGAATAGTGAAACTCATTTAGTCAAGCTACGGCAGTGAAGCTAATAGTTAGCATTCTCATCCATTTCCTGGGTAAAGCCACAAGTGGAAGCAACCGATGCTTTGATCATTCAATGATGCCATCCGTGGCTTCTGTCATGCTGGCAAAAGCAAGGGTTTCGATCGGTTTACCTACTATTGGATTTGAATCAATGACTCTCGCTGTATGAAAGCGAGACTCTAGCCACTGAGTCAAGTAGGTAAACTCAGAGAAAATATACCGGCAACAAAAATTCCCCTTACTATACAAACTAGGGTGGCGGGTCAGATCAGCTCGCCGCATATTTATCTCGTAGTTCCACTTTCAGATCGTGGAGCACCACCAAAAGAAGTGAGCTTTTAGAACTGAAAATAGTTAATAGCATCTCAAAAGCAAAGGCATCCATCTTCTTCTCATATTAAAAATAAGTAGAAGTTCCCTAAGAAAATGACTTTTAGAGCACTGAAACTGACTTTCTGATCTTCAGATATTCTTACTGAATAGCTAGAAGAGTTCAACTACAAGACACATTAAATTCGAAGTCAAAGGAAATCAAAGCAAAAAAATGACTTCTAGAGCACCAAAACCATCTTCCTCATTTCAACAACTGAATTACTCAACAACTCAAAATGTTGGAATCAAGGTTCATCGATACAAACATTAAATGAAAAATAAGCACAAGAGTAAAAGCTAAGTATTAAAAACCCCTCATCTTTGGGCAAGTGGCAGCGGCTCATCAATTCCACACCAAGGTCGAGAGTTTGAATATCTTTGCAAGATGAGTCTCTCCAATTATCTTTCGGATTTGGTTCCATGTTAAAAGAGCTAGGGACCGGACCCTACCTCCGAGTAAGACTTAGACTTTGCAGGTGCTCCGCAGGCTGAGTTCGGATTACTCCACCAAAATGATGGGACATCGGAAGCCCCATAGGGATGAAAAAAATGCTAAGTATTTCAAAGTGACAAAATTTCGCTTGGTAAATACGTCAACAGGAACTTTTTGATGAAGACTTGATCAAAAGTAATAGTTTCTTCCAAGACGAAGAGAAATAGTTAGGATTAATCGACTCTAGCAAGGACCAGAAAAAGCAAAACAGTTACTTTAATTATTCACGATAAGGAGAACATGATCCAGACACATGGTTAATCACCAACCTATCGCCTAATATACAAAGAAAGAAGTGATTTAGGTGAATAAAAAAGGAGTATGGGTTATCCATACCACGACATGTCTGACTGAGAATGCTGCGAACCTCTGGTTCAAAACCCATATCAAGCATCCGGTCAGCTTCATCTAGTACCTACAAGAATATTATCAGAAACATTCAACTCTGAGACATCCAGCATACCTATTTTCATATGCTCAAATAAATAAGTTGCAAAACCTCGTTAATAAATGCGACAAAATTTCAAGAAGATCCAGATATACCTAACAAAAGAAGGTTTGACATATAATACAACTTGGAAAGGCACATCATAAAGTAAATAAAAGGATGACCTT
This sequence comes from Eustoma russellianum, assembly GCA_036186865.1. Classification (NCBI taxonomy): domain Eukaryota; kingdom Viridiplantae; phylum Streptophyta; class Magnoliopsida; order Gentianales; family Gentianaceae; genus Eustoma; species Eustoma russellianum. The sequence continues at coordinate 4,321,618 of AP025061.1, read as the reverse complement.
TTTTTCCCAATAAAGCGAAGGAAGATTCTATTTTCACATAAAACTTGCAGCTTCAAAAAAAAGGTCATACTAATAGCTGTACGAAAATAAGCCCAGAACAAGAGAGTATGCTACACAAAATGCCAAAAGAATGGAATTACAAATCAAACCACTCACAAAGAACTCTTTTGTCCGGGTGTCATACAAAAAATTTTCGAGTTTTAGCTTGCTGAAAAGCTATTTTCCATATTAATCACCCACACATTTCAGAAGTTAGCACATATTTTAAAATAAATAGTGGAGGCCTATTACTCTCTTTCAACTACGTTGCATTGAGAGGATGGAAATGAAAACTTGAACATGGCTTGCACAAGAGTCAGGATCCTTCATAGTATTCAATGGTTACGACTTTTTTTCCCTCCATTCCTTGAGGTTTTGCATGATTCAGATTTGTCATAAGAAAACTGCCAAACTTTTGGTGGAAGAGTACTTCTTCATCTTGAATAGCTGAAGTATCTGCAATCTAATGCCATGAATTTTTTGGCGACATTACCCACCATTTCAAGCATCTAAGTCTTCGTACATATCTGCTTTCATATAAATGAAATGCAAACAAATTTTGGGAACACAGAAAACCCAATTATCTATCCTTCAAATAATGCATGTGCAATGGCTTAAAAGTAAACAACAATCCATGATGACAATCTCCCCATAACCTGAATGATTGACAATAGACTCTCAGCTATTGGCATCACATTTGTGCCCACAACCTCCTCTTGAGGTCAAAGGCTATTCAAGACAAACAATTCGTTCGGAAAAAATAGGAAAATTGTGTTGCCTTTCAATCACAGAGGCCAACAAATAGTTGGAATCAAATTGGAATTGACAGTTTAATTTGTGCAAAAACAACTACAATTCCGTTGATAAGCCAGAAAAGACAAGCACATTCACATTCCAAGCAGAAAGGACACCCACAACTGTAACAAGAGTGGTCTTCCAGTTCATCCTCTATAGTAAGCCAATGGAAATAGAGCAAAGACGATTTAAAACTCTCAGCCACAGGCCACACAATAAATTTATACTCACCACAAAAGACACCTCATTTAGGATGCACACTCCCATTTCAATCAAGTCTCTTAGGCGGCCTGGAGTTCCAATCACAATATCCTGTGACAGAAGGAAGAAAGTAATGTAAGGAACCAAACTGTAACGAAACCTGTTTAAGATTTTCCAGACATGCAGAAAAGTCAAGAGCAACACAGAACCATTAATTAGACAAAGCAAAAATACTAGTGACTGATCTTGCAGCTGAAGAATATTATAGCATAGTATATTCTGGAAAATTATACTCGTTAGAAATTCAATTAACAAAAACATCACCATTGTACTAAAAACAAGCAAGAACAGAGAAAAAGGGGTAAAGACCAGAAGAGAATTCATCACCAAAATGAATCCTGATAATGAATCTCCCCATGTTTTGATAGTGCAGAATCTTCTATCATCACTAGCCTAAAGTCCAGCACCTTAACCCTCTTTATTCAGAAACCCAGTCTCAGCTCTCATTGACCGAGATAAAACTCAAAATGATGCTTTTGCAGTCATGCTTGACAAAACTTTCCTATCTAAAATATGGTTTTGCAATCATGCTCGACAAAAACTTTCATAGCTAAAGTCTGTATTTATGTCACCAACAGATAAAAGAAACAGAAGAAGACTGTATAGCCATCTTCACAAAAAAAAAAAAAAAAAAAAA